>VOQK01042976.1:16280-27431 GCA_015052645.1 Benitochromis conjunctus | reverse complement strand
AAAAAAAAAAAAAAAAAAAAAAAAAAAAAAAAAAAAAGGAGACTGTTTGAAGAGAGCTTTAAGCCCTGCCTACCTGATGATGACACACTGGTTCTCGCTGTCAATCATCATGTTTCTGTACATGTTGTCAGCCAGTGCGTAGATGTGGGGGGGGTTCTCGTACTGAGCCTGTCGGGGGCGTGGCATTCAATCAGCTGTTTGTCTGTTTTGACTTTTTGTTTGCATTTGTCTGTTTGTCGATTGGCTGGTTGGTCTTACCGCTCCCTGGTAAAGCTCCACTTCCCTCTCGGTGAAATACGGCAGCTGTTTGAATGGATTCACAGAGATCAGCACTGGACCAATGTAGGTCTGAAAGAAATGGGTCAAGGAACACCACCAGAACCAAAAGCTGGACGAGGACCGGGACCAGAACATGGACCCAGCTGGACACATTTTCAACAGAGACAGACCATCCCAGTGTTGGATTTTCAGCACCAGCAGAACTAAACATCTGGTCCCAAAGCTGGAACTGCTGATGTCACTACCTGTGGGAGGGGCTACCACAGAAACTCATCAGTGATTGGCTGATCCAGCTCACAGTTCAGCCAATCACTGTCTGTCTGCCGTGATTATTTCCAACAGATACCTGATCCTACTTCTGTTGGAGGTCGCTTCCAGTTTAAAGGGAGCTTTTCCTCCCCACAGTTGCCTTGGGCTGCTCAGAGGGAGTCATGTGATAGTTGGGGTCTTCTCTCTTGTAGGGTCTTTGCATTCAAATATTAAAAAAAACAAACAAACAAAAAACACACACAAAAAAACCCCCACCTGGTTAAAATTTGGCTGCCCTCCCCTTCAGGATCATCTGTGTGTGTGTTTGTTGATCCTGTTAATAAAGTTTCACAAACTGAAGCAGAAATTCACTCTGAGCTCACAGGTGAGACGATCCCACAGAGCATGACGGTTTAAAAACTGTGACAATAACTAAACAGCTGTGAACAGCTGTCATCAACCAATCAAATAGAGCGTGTGCGCTGAGGATACAAAGATGTAGTCATCCATATATCTCTTCTTCAGGTTGTCTGTGATGGCATCCTCGTTGATCTTGGACAGCAGCACCATGTCATCTACGCCGCTCACCTTCACATTCTGAGCCTGCCAATGGTAACGCTCCTTACTCCCCTGGGGGCGGGGCAAAACAGAGATTGAAATCAGAAAATCTTTGTGTGTAGCTGATTGGTTTACCTCGTTATTCGCCATGGTATTCACTGTGTTCACCTTTGAGGCCACGCCCACTGAGACATATTCAAGTAATTCACAGAGCCAGACTGCAGGATCTTTAAGGTAACACCGCGCTGCGTTTAATGGCGGCGCGCGCGCGCATGTACAGGTCTTGTACTAGCTGTTTCTCAATTCTCAAGTACGTGAGTCCGTACTCGCAGTTTCAACAAACTTTGTAAGTTCGCACGGGAGTCCAGACTTGCCGAGAACGCAGCACAATCAGTCAAATCAAACACTGAAATAAACCAAACATTACGATTTAGAAGTTATCTAAGAGACTTATGTATCATAACCTGAGTAGCGAAAGAAAACGATGTGCCGGGGGTACACTGTTCTCGCCGGGCTAGTGACCCTTGACCTCCCGGTCAGCTGGTGGGTAACAGACATCTCCGAAAACGTCAGAGCACTTTTGCAAATATGTGATGTCTTGATAAATCGAGCAGATATTTAAAGTTTACACAGCTACATTCTCGCCTGAAAATATCTTAAAAGTTAATTTTGTGACCCAGAAAGAGTAATAAGAGTAATATTAAATCTAAGTAGCTGCCGCCATTGTTGGAAACTGGAATTGGCTGGGCCGTGCTCTGAATTCTGGGATAGGGTGGGCCACGAAGGATACACCCGAGCCATCCTTCCAATCCGGGAAAATGAAGGACACATTTGTCGGCCTGCTTTAGAAGAAACTAACACCACCAATGTCAAAAGGGTCACTCAAATTACTGGGATTCTATGGAGATTTAGTTTCTATTTGAAAGATGGTTCTAGCTACCTTCACATTGCCAACTGTTTTGCAGGGCAGACCAGGTCCTTCCTTAAGCATACTCTGCTTAATCATCCTTCTGGACACTAGTGATCCCTGAGAGAATGGATCAAAAGGATCAGAGGGTTGTTTTCCCATAGACATTTAGAAAATCCTGCTCATCTTTGAAACCAGGGGCAGGTATCCCCTGCTGGCTGAAAGAATGCAGGTTGAAGGCTCTTCTTCTTTATTAATGATGCATGTAATAACCTAGCTGATATATTTACCAATTAATAGATGTCACGAATAGATGTCAATCATCATGATCAGAAATGTAAACAGCTCCCATGGTGTCTCTGCTGAGTGACATTATTCGATTCAGCTCTGACCATTCCTGGGTCCCTTAAAGATAAGATCTTTTTTGAATGAAGCAGCTTTTCTGTGGGTTAGCTTTAAGTCTTGTAGACGTCTGGTTGAGAGGCTCAGCAACATACCATACCTTCTTGGGAGATTTTCTTCCAGGGGTGAGGAGGGTACATGAAGGCTGCATTCTGGATCTGATCATTGATATCTTCATCTTCATTGAAAGGGAACGTCCCACTGAGACTGCAAAAACATAAATACTTATTAGTTTTTGCACATTCATCAGTAATCATTCCATAACAATAGAAATTCACTGAAGTACAGATAGTATCCTATAGATGTTACATTGTGTTTACAGAAACACAACTAAAAAAAGGAGAAGGAAAAACTTGGAATTAGACAGACAGAAAGAAGAATAAGGTTGTAAACTCAAATCTACTCAGACTATTATGTTTACCAATAAAGGTCTCATCCTACCTGACATAGATGATGACTCCAACTGACCACATGTCCAGAGAGCGGTTGTAGCCTTTATTTCTCAGGACTTCAGGAGCAAGATATGCTGGTGTTCCGACCACTGAACGCCTGAATGACTTCTCACCAATGATTCGAGCAAAGCCAAAATCACACAGCTTCACCTACAGCAGGAGTAATATAAATTACTAAAGCTGTTAGTAGTGGTCCTAGCTTAAACATTATTATCGCCTTGCATTCATATCAAGTTTAGTGTGTCACTGAGGTTTAACTTGATGATCTCTGATATAAACCATCACATTTGTACACAGACATATACACTAATGTGTCCAATTCTATTTACATTTACCACAAGCTAATGGACAATTGTTTCCAATTGTCAATTGTTCCTCTCAGACCAGAGTTTTAGAAGTTTGAATGTAAAAGTTGAAGTGATGTGGCTGGTCATTTCACAGCACTATATCTATGGTCTTAACCTACACAATTGTCAGACTGAAAATACTAGAGGATAGCAGTGATATGTAGCAAAAACATGGGGTTTGTGACCAAAAATGTCTAAAACGGTCCATTTTTCTGTGTAGTGTGACATATTCGACATTCATTTTTCTTTCTAATGTGAGGCTTCTCAGTGTCTTTGACAGGAATGTATTACTCTTTAACCACCTGATCTAACATAGTAGCCATCTAGTCAGACAGAAATATCATGTAGCCAGAACCTGGTGTTAGTATTTAAAAGGACATGTGGATTGGTTATAAGTGTAATGAAGCTGCTAAAAGTAAAAAAAAACTGTTGGCTGCTACCTTTGCTGGATGATTCACTCACACTCAGGAGGAAGATGGAAGTTATTATGAATATGTTGGCTCTTTTCAAAGCTGCGATGAATCATTTCTGTTTTGCAGACCTAAACATGCAATCTCAGATCGTTGTCTAAATGTATTTTGAGTTGTTTCATGGGCAGTCTCTCTATCCAGATAATCAAATATAGCTATACAGACACAGTTTTGGAGTCTTAATGTCAGAAAAATCAATAACCCTTTATCTAGAAATGAACCATATAAGGTCATTTCAAAAAATTGTCTCTCCGTAAGGTTGTAGAACCACATGGATTTATCAGGTTATACAGATATATATATATATACACAGATATAATATAGTGATATAGTGACATAATTGCATCTCATCAATCAGCATTTGGGTGGAGCATTTTCCAACTTTAGTGTTCTTTCAGAATTCAGGAAATTCAGTTTTCCACCCCTACCTATTCCCACACCTGTGGTCATAACTAAAAATGATGAAACTCGCACATTATATGGGTGAATAGTTATACTAAATGTTGAGACTTGCATTGTTTGGTTTGGGTTTCTAAAAATGAAATTTGAGGCCTGGAAATTTGAGGTGCCCTATTCACCTGAAACTATCTCAAGTGATACAAATTAATTTTATACATTGTATGCATCAGATGCATCAAATAAGTCATACTTTTGTTTTTAATTAATTTATTTTTATTTGATATAACACATAACTTAGCACAGTAGGACTCAATAGTGACAGTGCCACAGTGATCTAGCAGATTTTCCAGTAGTAGTTTACCCCATTTTTAGAACTTTTCAAACTATAAATAGTGTGATTTTGCTCTGTTTTGTGACCTTATATTACTTTAAAAAAAAAAAGAAATTTCATGTCCATAGTTTTCAGTCACATTATCGACTTACTTCTCTAGCGGACAACAAATTACTCCATTATGACAGTCAATAGTGGACAGTCGATGGTACTTTACGACAAGTGTTTTTCACCTGTCTTCAGCAAATTAGAGGGAGTATTTTATTTATATACCTGCCTGATAAGGATGATACACTACATAAAACGACCTTTTTTATTTTCTATTGACGAATTATGCTTTCACCTGCTTCCAGTCTCTGTGCTAAACTAAGCCAGGAATGTGTTTCTCTACCTCTGTATATGATTTCAAAATATCAAACTCGAGTCCAAACTTTTTGACCTACTTAATATTCCTTTCTTAACATATGCTAAGCATATTGTTAGCGTTCTAGCTACCTGTAGCACAAACTAACTATGGACATTAGTTATACAGACTAAACAGAACTGTAACTGACCGACTGCGTTTAATTTTTTGTTTAGCTATGCCAACAGTATCTCTCTTTCTCCCAGTGGTATTAAACTACTTTAACATGCTTTCTCTTTACTGACACAGACATAAATCTGATGCCAATTATCTCAACTGATTCAGAGAAAGATAAAAAAGAGGATTTTGATAAATGTCATTTTATTCTTTAAAAAGTTTTCATTTGTTTATGGCAACCGGCTGACACGCTAACATTAATGCATCTCTTCCAAACTGAGATAGATATTTGCATTTTGTTTGTTTCCTGATATTTCAGAGGGGCAGCCTGTGCAGATGATACACAGTAAGTATCATGTGAGGAATTATGAGCCAAACAGCTAAATGATGCATCACTAGAGTTAACAGTTAGTCTGTCTGACACTAACAGCTATTTCTAAAGACCGAACACTGAAGGAAGCTGCTAATAGTTACACTGACAGCTAATGGAGTGTCTATGTCCAACTTTCTTTGCTCGCATCCACAAATACTAATATGCGTGTGTGTTTTGTATTTTCTGTTTCTATCACTGCATAACTTCACTCTTTCTGCAGCTCGGAACTCAACACACATCGATTTTTTTACTACTGTTATTTGCCAGTGTTGTCAAGATATGCAAATTTTTCTGTAGATAATTCAGATAAAATTAGAAATCAGAAGAATTCTGACAGAACTTTTAAACAGCTATACTAAAAGTGACAAGATATTAATAACTGAGATTTGAAGCCTTTAGCAGGTTATTTGCATAAGATTGAATAAAGGTAGTCAATATTATCTAAACAGTGCATGACCTGGGTGGAAACACAACATCAACTAGAGTATTTAACAGTCTCACAAATATCATCTTCAGCCTTACCAAAAACATCTACTTGACAGAGCAGTTCTTTTACATATTGTCATGAATAATATGCAGAACCAAGGCTGAATCATGATAGAGCACCTGCAGTAACACGCCGGCAGCTGAATGGAAAAAAACAGTGAGTACTGATGAGGATACAGGGTTTAATGTTTAAAACATTATCTAAGTAATACTCTCCATTTCAGTCCACCATGCAATGCCCGAAAGATGAGTTTTGTGCCTTGCTTTCCCAACTGGCTTCAGCAAGATCAGTTTCAGAACATGCTTGCTCTGTTGATTTGATTGTTTGAGGATTATAACTGGATTATAACTGACAGATTGTGTGCATAGGTGAGGGTAAGAATGTAGATCAGCGGGTAAATCCAGAGCTTATACACTCAGCTCTCTCTTTACCACAATACACTGGTACAATCAAGACACACATCACTGCAGCCACACCCCCAATCTGTCTGCTGATCACCCACTGCTCTCACTCATGGACAAGACCCCAAGATACTTAAAGTCCTCCACTTACAGCGGCAACTCATCTTCATTTAAAAAACAGGTACTGTCCAGGTGTAATAAATAAACACATAAACATGTACTGTACACATACTACCTGGGGGAAAGAGTCTGCAGAAGCCAGCAGGACATTTTCAGGTTTCAGATCACAGTGGACAATGTTCTTGAAGTGGAGATGACGCAAAGCCACCAAGATCTGACAGTGAGACAGAAAAACACAAATTGCATTTGCAGTTTGCAAACCCTCAATGCTAATGGCACAAGTCAGGCAGTAAATCTATGCTAGGGGAACACTAAAATACTATGATTAGGCCATAAGTCAGTTCAATTCAATTTTAATTTCAATTTTAGTCCCCAGTCAAAAGTACAAACATAACTGACAAAAACATAATACAACATAACACAAATGAGACTGTCAGTAACCGTCTGAAGTTTACAACCCATTGATGAGTTTCTCCCTTTGACATCCTCTGCCAGGCCTTTACTGAATCAATCTTTAGTCACTGCCTGTTTGCGAGTCTTTGGCTTCAGTTTTGTTCTATTCATCTTCTTACCCATTGTCCATGTGCACAGTGAAGCATCGTCTGATCAGTTTTGTATCATTTGGCTGAATGTGAGCAGAGATTATAGACCTATACAATCAGAATTTATCCTGTAACTCCTAGAAGCAGTAATATAATTATTAAACACTAGTGCTATTTTTCCTAGCTGTTGTCACTGGGCTTTTCTTTGTAGACTGTTTCAGGGTGAAGGCTTTGTTTTTACAGTTGGAGAAAGACAGGGTGACGTTATAGTTCATGTTACATTTAGGGTTACGATTAAGAGAAATTCAGGCAAAGCATCACCTGTGTCACCAGGAACTTTGTGATCCTCTCAGGAAGTCGGCCTTTCTCACTGGACAGGATCATCTCCAACATGTCTCCGTGAAGCTTCTCCATGACCACAAACACTCGCTCTGATGTCTCAAACATACAGTCCAGGTTGACCACCCCTGGATGGTGCAGGCTCTGAAAGGACAAGAGAGATCAGTTTAGACAGTTTAAGAACAGTTTACAATCTTCTGGATGGGAGTTTTTGGGTGAACCTACCATATTTATTTAATAAAAATGCTTTAATCCTAAGTATAAAGGTATGAATTGCATACTTTTTAGTATTTATATTATTTGTATGAAATGATGGTTTAATTAAACTGGAGTACAAATTAAGATGAATTGTGGATAGAGTAATGTACAGACCTAAATTTAACAACACAAGCGCTTTCTTCATTTTAACACTTGCCTGCTTTTTGGTGGTGAAAATATTTGTACACTAAGGCAGTTTCAGTTTTGACTGAAAGAAAATCAAAGAGTTTAAGTTTCTTGAAACTCTGAAACTGTACATGCCATGTATTTGTAACATTTTCATGAGACAGTGATAACAGAGTTCAAGGATTACTTTGACACTGACACAAGAACTGCCTGTGTTCTCACTGCATCTGTCTAGGTTCCAATGACAGACACCTAAAGGTCTTTGAAGTGTTATGAGGGAGTCTCAAAAGAGTGAAATAGTAAAACAGCACAGGACTGATCACATATGATGACGTCAGAGATTGCCATGACACAAACTAATCTAACACGTTACAGTCTTTTATCCTAGTCTAAGATTAAAACAGAGATCTAATGAGGGGTTATATATAAGTAAATATTAGTATAAAATAAATTCACCTAAACTGTGACTTTCACTGAGTGAGATTAAAACAGCAAGATTTTCTGTTCAAGAAACGCTTCAGCTAATCTTCCAAGATGAAGATAACTCTGAGGCAGCAAGGGAGACATTTATGTGAAAGGCCCTCATGACTCTTTGCATGCAAAAGTGACACCATCTTCCCTGCGTGGGAGCTTCAGCAGCATTGGCAATGTCAGCACAGCAATCTGAACCTGGCCCTGATCAACACGTCACACAAGAAGCCAACACAAGGAGACAGAAGGGAAAGAGATGCAACTTCTGCTCTGCAAAAGACGACTGCGAAACAGGAACAACATGCTTAAAACGTGGGAAATACATGTCGAAGTCCCTAATCCCACAGATGCAAGGTTTCCCCACCACTGCTTTGAATGCACTGACTGGTTTGGAATAAGCCAATTATATGGAATATTAGTAATTATGATGAAACTTGTGAGGATTTTTAATGGTCTCGGAGGATGGATAGTGCTTACCTGTTTTAATGGTTAAGAATGGTTAAATAATAAAACTGTTCCAGAGTGTTTTGCCATTTTCACTTTCAATAAACCAATATTTAAATTATTATGGCCTTTATGTTGTCATTTTTGGGAAACAGAGGGCATAATATTGTGTTATTGTAGATGTATTTGATCAAGAACAAGTGCTCCCGCTTCTCTCCCTGGGAGGTATGCTGGAAAATAAATACATTATATTATTTCTTTACTTGTACTTGACCTGTACCTGACCTGGTTCACATTATCATTTTATATAGATATATAATTTATATATTATTAATTTATATTTAGCAAACCAAAGCAAAAACATGATGTCCATAAGATGAAGAAGGGAGAGCAGGATGGGTATAGCTGCCAGGATGATGAACTTAAGCAGTGCTGGCATGACTTTGCCAAGTGAAAGGCATGAAAGACGCAGTTCTGATAGGTGAGTAGTGTGTTTATATAAAGGAATGCCATGGCTTATATTTTGGAATAAACACTGTCATACTGTAAAATGTGTGGGTGATTTATGTAGATGCTGCAGTTGTATAAATGAGTGTGCTTGTTTGATACAATGATCCCATCCAGCCAGTCTGTGAGGAGCTCTGGTTTATGGGCTTCTCTCTTTTGTTCCAAGCTCATAGACGTTACTTTATGTCACTTCAGCGAGGATAAATCTGTTTTGGGTGAACATGATATGACTTCATACAATAAGCTTAAGTAAATGTGCCAGTGTACATTGAGCACAGCTCTCTCTCTAAAATGAAGAATGTAAAATTGTATCCACTGTACTTTGCCTCTTATAGAAATGACATTAATGATTAAAGATTCAAAGATCTGAAAGCATCCTCACCCACCTCCCTTAATGCCTACAACAAACATTCAAATAAAATGCCAAAAAAAAAAGCCAATATGGACCCCAAGGTAGCAGGAAGCAATTTCCCAACAGCTCCAGTCTGCTGAGCAGCCAAGCAGAACAGATATCAGCTGAGGTGAACTCAAGTGTGTTTTATGTGCAGGTGTGTGTAGCAGCAGCAGCAGCAGAGCAGGAATATTTTCAGATGTCACACCCCTACGGTGTTGCCACGGTAATGAAGTCGTTCACAACAGGAAATTTCACTCCCTGCCAACAGTATCCTGAGCAGCATGGGTGTGTGTATGTGTGTGTTTACCTGCAGGATGGCCACCTCATTGCGCAGCTGACTCTCCTGTTTGGTGGGGAAGCGGAGTTTGTCGATGATTTTTATGGCGACGTCTCGACCGGACTTCCTGTGCTTACCTGCGTGGAAAGAAACGCCAATCTGCATCACAAACACACTCAGCTGTTCCTGAATGTAATTAAAGCAACAAGCTGAAGAGTTGAAGAACCTGAATGTGAGAATTGGTTTTCATGGGATTAAATACTGTTAATGTAATGTTATAAAAATGTCTTTTTGTAATCCAGTGTTCCATGTGGACCTAGCGGTCACAATTAATCATGCATTACTCAGAGATTAATGCATGATTAATTAATCTTGCTTAAAGATATTTCTCAGGATTATCGAACTTTTTAAACATTAGACACACAGATTAAATTCCCAAATTCTTTGCAATTTTATGTCGACAAACAAAATCACTGAACTTTGTCCCTGTGCAGTGTTTCACAGAGTTGGGGTTACATTTCAGCTTAACGAATCGGCCTCTGTGTGACACGTTTTCCAAAACCTTTTCTGAAACGTGTTGCTGGCACCAATTTCAAAATGTGCTGATATTTTTCACAGTTTCAACTAAGTAAAATGAATGACATACATGGTTTTGAAATTATTGAATTTCATCTCTATTTACATTTCCTCACTTTTGTGAAAATAGGGATGTAATTATTATTTTTTTAACAACAAACAACAGAAACTAATTCTGGTTAATTTTCATGTCAGTAATTACCCAACTCATTTTTTTCTTTCTAAATTAAAACCAAGTAATGTTTCTTGTCGTTTTAGCTGTGCAGAGTCTCATACAAGAAGAATGTGTTCCACAGGAGAGTCACAGACATTTGAAAAGACTTTTCCATGCATTGGAAATAGAAGATTCATTTTTTTGTGCTGAAAAAGAAAACGTTATACATTTTGTGCAATGATAGCATGTCTCAAATTCAGGTTTTACCTCCATACACAATGCCAAACTGTCCTGAGCCAAGAACCTCATCTGGGAAGATTTGATACACTGAGTTGATGTCCTGGAAAACACAAAACACAGTCTGAGTAGCAATTCATAAATCATCAGCTGGGGTCCAAGAAAAGGGTCAAATGAAAGTTAAATAAATGACTGAGACCAGTGTAGCGAAGCCTAAAGCCCCTGCCAAAGGATAATGGATGCAGGGAGAGGGTGAAGTTCAGGGTGTCCAAATCCATCAGCCCATGGAGATAAAAGAGCTGGTTGGGGGGGGCATGCCACCCTGGGGATGGAACTTAACTTTCAGCTTTTTTGTTCTCAGTCTTTTACAAATTGATGCATTAGGAAATGCTAGTTGGGCAATGAGTTTTGAAAGCAAGCATAACATATGCAGATCCCAAATGAGAGGCAGGGAAGTAAAAAAAAAAAAAAACCTTTAGTCTAGTTAGAAGAGCAAGCACAGCCACTATGACGTCACCCATTGGTGCTTTG
>VOQK01042975.1:32333-42875 GCA_015052645.1 Benitochromis conjunctus | reverse complement strand
ACTTTTTTCATGCTGGCTGGGTAACTCTGAGACAGTTTCAATACTGAATATCCAGCAGTCAGAACAGGCGACACTGAATCCAACTAAAACTGGTGGCAAAAGACAAAAGTGGATGTAGTAACACTGTGATTTATGATGGGATTGTTGCAAGCTGGTGTTATTACACACCAGCTTGCAACAATTAGTAAATCCTGTTGTTGCTCTAACGGTAGAGCCCAGCTGTTTTATCAGCCTGCTGATATTAGCTATTTCCCAAAATCGATATCACTGAAATAAATGAGAATATCTGAGGTGTAAATCAGCAATTATCTGTACCCATGTTTCAAAAATCCTATAAAAATTCCTAAATTCCTATCCTCGGACTCTAATATTTAACACCAACATGACATATACAGCTACATGTTGTCCATTAAATAGCACCTGTCTAGGTGATGTCCAGAAAACAATAATTATTTTTCCAGAAACATGACAGAATATTTTTAAACCACATAAAACGCGGTTGACTAGAGTCGAGACCACGAAGCAGACTTCCTGTAGCTTTGCTTCTCCTGCCATCGTCTCTAAAACCATTTTTCCTAGACCACTAATTTAAACAAACCAAAAAATAAGAACTAAAGGAGTTCTCCAAAAAATATCACCCAGTAGTGCTGTTGTCTACCAATTTGGGATCTTTTAACTTGTATTGAACATTAATTGAATACATGGACTATAGACAACTGATTACAAATAATGTGGGAATATTATCATAGATCATTTAGATGGTTTTGAAATGATTTCAACTATTTTTATACAAAGAATGTTAGAAATGGCAGTTTAGAACTCATCTGTTGGCTTGATCCTGCCATAGGATATACCCCAAAGGGCCTAGCTCCCATTGTAACAAATGCAAAGCAATGTTATTAATATGCTAATATTTCTATGTTTTGGCCAGCCAACCATCCAGCAGGGACTTAATGGTCCCCACCAAAAAGTATTCAGGGCACAAAACCCCAATGCAAAACAGAGTATTACGATTAAACAAACACGATATGTTAATTAGTGAGCTTAGGAAGTGCTGATGGGCAGATATTGTTAGCTTTGCACAGATCTAGACTAGCTGTTTTGCTTTTATCTCTTTTGTCTTAAGCTAAGCTAACCGGCTGCTGAGACCATATTAACCTTGCCGCCTTAAGAGAGCCTTCTTATCCGACTCTTGGTAAAGAAGTAGATAAAATGCTAAAAAATTCCAAACATGGTTTAAAAGGGAAGAAAACTATGCATGCGGAAACTGTTTGCTTTCCTAGTAACAGTAAGTCATTGTCGTCATGCCTTCCATACCGAGTCCTTGCATTCAGCTTGTGCACCCATCCAGCAGAGTGCACCCAGCTGCACAGCAATTACAGGTGGGTTTGAAACGGTACACAACCAAACGCATACATTATTAAATGAACCCGTGTTCAGATGAAATTGCTAAGCCAGCCAATAAAGGTAAATTACCAAAGACAAAACGCGGCGGCGAGGAAGAGCGAGGGCCCTCCCCGAAATTGCATTGCATTAATGAACAACATCATTTCTGAAAATGGAGAGGAAACACACAGTTTCACCTATCAGCATGAGACAGAGCAAGGGAAAGAGGGGGAAGAGAGAGTGAGATGGAACACAACATTGACTACCTAATTATGCATTTTATCATTTCAGTCACAATAGAGTGCCTCCTTTCTTTAGCTGCCCAGTGTACTCGTGCAGCTGTTCCTTCACTGCTTTAATGAGGAAGATAAAGAACAATCACAACCGTGTTATATTAACATCCACTGACCACCAAATTGCTTCCTGCTGCAGCATCTCATACACACAAACACACCACTTCCCAATCATGTACAGGCCGCATAGTCACAGTCCCCTCATTTCAGCATAAACAGAATTTGGTTCATGTTGTTTTTGTCCATCAGTAAAGCCTGAGAGAGACTAAAATTACCCACACGAGTTTAATAATATTATATAAGGCAGAGGGTATTTGCTTTCCCTCTGTGGTTGTTTGTGTTTTGACACTGTAGGAATACAGGCTGTTACACATGACCTCCTGTTTTTCTTCTTCCATTGGCTTTCCCCTCACGTCCCTGACAGTCAAAGCTAGCACAGATCCTTGACTCTCTGGTAGAGCTGTAATATCATGTTGCCGGTCTATCAGATTGTGTCCATCCATCCGCTCATCCATCTGCCCAACCATCCATTCATCCAGGAAGACAATCACCCTTTTCCTTTTGGCTCTTCAGAAAAAAAAAAGGAATAAAAAATAAAAAAAAGTAACTGTAATCACAAGGTAGAGCTGAAAGGAAGATAAGTGGCTGCAGGAGGGAGGAGGAGATGTACACTGCAGGGCTCTGACACCCGTCATATGGAATCAGCACCTCATGAGTAATGGGGGTTAAAAAGGGAAAAGCGCTTCCTCTCTCAGTGCCAGATGGGCTCGTGTGTGCTGGGTGAGAGCTGTGAGTGAGTGAGCGAGTGAATGAGTGAGTGAACAGTTGCGTCCCTTCTTAGCAGTCCCCCTCCGTCAACAGCAGAAATCAAATAGCACGGGGGACGCGATAGATGACCGGCCCTACCTCGTCTGAGCCTCCGTCGAGAAGTGGCAGGAAAAGATGCTTTACAATCCAGCAAGAGAATTAGTGAAGAACAAGCGATCTTTTTACATACTGCATCTTAATGTTTGCCAAAAGGTGGTGGGGGGATTAATATCTGCGTATGAGAGATTGTAGCTTTTTCTGGAGTTTTTGATGATGTCTAAAATGCTGGTAGATGACAAAGTGGTTTCTTTTTCTGCCTGACACGGTTTCAGGTAAATAACTAAATGCTTTTTTAACCCATGTAGGAAAATTAAGTACGCTGAATTTATTACATTTTTCTCTGCTGAGGCAACTTCTGAAGAATTCCAGTTCCTACCTTCTTAGATTATAGCAGTGTTTCCCAACCACTGTGCCACAGCAAGATTATCTGGTTCCATCCGATTAGTACTCTAAGTGACCGGAGTGAGTAACGGGCAGAACAATTACATCCTCTTCCACTAGAGGGCAGTACAACAACCTGCTTTTATTAAATGGGTTGCCAACTGCCAGTAAAACAGAAGAAGACTATTACATAATAGTCATGCTGTGAGTGAGACAATGCACCATGTAACAGCAACAGATGAATATTTAAAAAGAAAAATTAGTCAGTGTGACCTGGATCCCGGAGAAAATTCCAACCCAGATAAAGGCCCTAGCATGAGTAGTGGTCAGAAGAAAGCAAAACTGGTATACTGGGGACAAACTGAGCCAATTCCGCCATGCCTGGTGCATGGGGAAAAATGATCAATATGCTTTTTGTGACATTTTTGTTTGGTGGTGTGATTTTTCTAATGTGAAATATGTGCTGTGGCTCCAAAAGGTTGGGAAACACTGGTTTATAGTAGATTATCAAGAGCTCATCCCCCATGACCCTGAATTGGATAAACACAAGAGAATGGATAGATCAAGATTTCAAATTTACAAAATAAAGAAAAAAAATATTTTCTGTGAAAATATCTCGTCAAAAAATTTTATATATGCATATTGCAAGAAAAAATGTTATCACTTAAAGACATGCTATACTTGTTTATTCTACCCAGAAGCTGATCTTTGGTTACTGAGACTCGGACCTGATGCAGGAATAGAGCAGAATATAAGAACCAAGTATGATGTATAAAAAATTCCATTTGTCGCATGGCCTAAAAAAATATAATTGTTTTTTAATTGCAGTAAAATATATGTATATGTTTTGTCAGTTTGATGTTGCTAATAAAGATCTATAGTCAGACAAACGTCTAAGCATTTTGTGAAGCATTTTTCCATGATATTAATATATATTTTTGACATTTCTTACAGCTAATACATTATTATATCTCATAGTTCATACTTTTTAAATTTTTAGGGTTGTATTATAAAAAGACCTCGTACTCTGTTGAATGACAGTGTGCCTGAGAAAAAACCCCACACATGGATTCTTAACCATTATTCAAACACAGTGTTTCAGCAGTAGTTAAGACTGCAGACTCGTTTTAACACCCTCATCGTCCTGTAAATGTGGCATGTGCCCCAAGAGGGTCTGTAGAAGCAGTAATTATTTATTAATTGTTCATAGCCTAGGCAGGCATAGCCCCTTGGACATGCGTTCACAGCGGGGGGAACTTTTCTCTTCCAATTAGCCCAGTGAGGTGGAGATGGTGAGAGCACGGGCCATCAACCACGATGGTGCCCGTGCGCAGACTTGGGGGAGATGTGAAGGAGAGGCGGCAGGCGTTTAGGAAGCCACACCATGTTGTGTGCAGCCAAAAGAATACATCAGTGTCCTCGCCATTCTTTGGTGTCGATATGAGTGGCGTCGGGGGTCAAGGTGTAAAGAAAAAATAGACTGAAAATGGCGGCACAAGAGGAGAAGCAGACTTTATTAATCCATTCATCTGTGTGCTTTCATATATATAAGTGAGGATACTCTATGTGAGGTCTTACGCATAGTCTGTCTTCCGCGTGTGTGTGTTCTCAGAGGACGTAAAAGACAAGGTGGGAGTGAGTTACAGCGGAGGCTGAGACATATTAGCTCTTGAAGATTTATGAGGCTGAGATGTTCGGATGACTCTGATGGGCTTACCAAGTGATTGGTGTGCTGGCCTTGCTAAGAATTCGCTTTATGAAGAGCTCTGTAATACTTCAACACAAGAGCCTGATGGCTCATTTGAAAGCCAGACAGAGCACATGAAGGCAATCCACCAAGCCAACATCCCTCTTCATGAACACTTAGCGCAGAGTTGATCTTCAGCTGAATGATTTGGCATCAAATCAGCATAGACCTTAACAAGAGTTATTTTTTTTCTCCCCTCATCCTGAACAAAAATTAATGGTGACTCACTGTTGCTTGGGTAACATAGGATTTCTGCATCAATAATCAAAAATAAGATGTGAAATTATGGATGGTTTTAGGCGATTGGTGCATTTTTAATGTGGCTACCTTCCATTTCACACGTACATGCTTATCGAGCATTTTAAACTAAACTACACTGGCTTATTTCTTTTGAGCTGGATTAATTATAATAAAACAGAGTGCAAGATGTACAACAATAGGGCATCAATAATGCCTGGCGTTATCAACATCTCAGAACCTTGGAACACCTGGGTCCACTTGATCACACTGAAGGTGTAGATTTATGAACGCAGAGTGCAATGGGTTCTGGGCAGAAGGGCTACATGGATAACGCAGCTTCATCAGGAGAGACTGTAATGGCTTGCAAGAATGGATTATGGCATCAGCATAAGCTATATCATCTGGGATATTGAATATTTGCAATCAATGTAATTATACGTGCCCACGCACACACATCCAGTGGACTACTTTTTTATGTTTGGCTGCATTAATCTTCATCATCTGCATAAACAAACTACATATCTGTTTATACAAAAATGACATCAAAGTAAGATATGATGAAATGCTCGCTTATCAGAAGTATAAAGGCTTTGCTGTAAATGTGGCAAGAATTTTAAAATTATATAACCTAAATTTTACATGCTTATGTTGATTCATGCAAAAATGACTTTCATGATAACATGTGGTCTTTTTATGATACTGTCATTCGTTTGTGATTGCATGAAAAGCTACCAAAGACATTGTGTCTGCCTAAAAGGTTTTTATTTTTCAAATACTGCTAATGTACACAATCATATCACACATTTATACTATGTAAGTTTGTCATGATTTATTAAGAAATACAAAACCAGGACATTTTTTAAATAACCGTAAAAAATGAATTCGCCTTATTGGGCAATTCAACAGGGAAGAGGCTACAAAGCGACATAATGCAAGGTTAATCGATGGGAAACTTACTGTAACTATGCCACAGAATGAAAGTCAGAGCTCAACACTTTGCATTATTTTTATGCTAATGTACGCCACTCGTCAGCTTTTTCACCCCACGGGGGGAAAACACAAGCTTTCTTTGTATTATATTTCTGCTTGTCATACTGCAAAACACAAACCAGTTCACGATGTGTGTGTGTGTGTGTGTGTGTGTGCGTGCATAAACTCACAAAGAAGCTGTTTTGATACCAGTCGCTCTGGGGGGAAGAGAGCTCTGCAGTAATATTTTCCAAAAATCAGAGTGCCCAAGAAACGGGAAAAACAGGAGGAAAGCATTAAAAAAAAAAAAAAGACAATGCTCATTTGGGAATTTTTTTGTTCTCGTTCTCTTTTATAGCCTGCAAAACCGATGGCTTGACAGTTGGAGCAACTTGCTTGGATAATGTTTGAAGAGTGTTGGGGAAGAAAGATGCTGCTATTTTTAACTCTCACTCGATACTTTTCATTCTGAGTTTCTTAGAGTTCCTGTCCCATGAAACAACAACAAAAAAAAGGCAGTGTAAGAGAATGTTTCCCAAATACTTGCTTATGTCCTATGATGTCACTCTATAATTCGCTACCTATATTATTAAAAAGCCTTTAAAAATGAGGCCAGCTGTTTGTTAAATATTAAAAGCCCATCGTTATGAAACACCGGATCCATTTCAACTTTTAAATGTTACATTTGTTAAGCTGTAATTGTGTAAAATTGTGTACCTTTCCAACACCTCTTCCTCTGACGTAATTCTCAAAGGGAATATAGAATACACAACACATACAACAATGATCAGTGTCAAAGTGCATCATTATCGCAGAAAATGAAACCGTAGCAGCTGATGTAAGTAACACTTGCAGTAAGATGTGGTCATTTATGTTTCTTTGCCATTTTTCTCACGTTCTCTTTTATTTTCTCCATTTTTCATTATTCAGTTGTATCTTTTTCAGTGGTTGGTGTTTGGCGAATGCATTTTCGAGTATTACAGGCCACAAGATGCTAATGGGTCCTCCACAATGGATTCACACCACATATGATACATACACAGATAGTGGCTCAGTATACAAAAGATTGATGCCAAAATGAAAATATACAATGTGGATGTACTCCTCGTTTTTTCTTTTTCTTGTTTTTTTATATAAAATGAAAGTGTAAGCAAAGAAAACTGTGAACTCAAGGAGGATTCTATATATCCATTTCTATGCTATTTGAAGTTAATATTTTAGTGCATATTGGATGACAAATGGGAGATTTCTGCAAATGAAAAATACATTTTGTCAATAGCACCAATAGCGTCAATAAGAAAATCCAGGAAGCAAAAGGGAAGCAGACTGGAGGAGTTGCTTATAGTGGGTATTATTGGTACATAAAAAGAATCATGCAATTCGTGTCCCACTGCAGTTAGTAGGCTAGAGCCTCTAAGCCAGCACACCCAAGGAGAAGCATCCCACCCCAGGCTGCACTCCCCATCTGCCTGCCCTTTTTCACTCCTCTCCCTTTGACAAGACTGCAGCCCATGGTGTTCAGTCCTTGCTGTACTTGTGCACGTCAGAAACAGAAAATTAAAAAAGGGAAAAATAGAAAGGAGTGATATTACAGTTGCACTGCTGGACCATTCCAGTCTCTGTGCCCCTAGATAGCACTGTGGTGAGGCTAGCTTGCTAACTGGCTACAGGAGATGACATGACATGTTTTCCCAACAGACTGCGATTCCCTCTTTTCCTCTCTGGATCAAATCAAACCAGTGTGCTGATGCAGTATGATTGGAGCTGTGGTACTATCTAATAGCCCAGAGACTGAGTCTGACGCATACTGTTGTCTCTATCACTGACTGATTCACTGGAACAATTCCTCATATGCAAGCTACCCGGGGAAGTGAGTCTAGTGGGAAGAGTCATTTTTGAAGCTTGCAATGCAGCTTAGTGAAATGACAATGCCAGTTATATTTTAGAAGTGGTGGAACAAGCATCTATTTAGATTAAAAATAGTAGTACAAAAAAAAATAAATAGAAACTGTATTTAAAACAAGTGATTGTAGTTTAATCTGTATTAACACTTAATTTAATAGACACATTTACATTTCTTAATATAACATATATATAAAGTTCAATAAGAACATTCAATAATGCTTTTTTTTTTATAATATTGCTTTAATCAATCTGGAAAAAAACTGCACTGCAACTGACCCTACATCGTTCTAACACTATCATTAACACTATCCAGAATTCAAAGCTAACGAGAAGCCAGCAGCCTCGGTATTAGCAAAAGATCAGATCAGTTAAAATTCAGTGCCTGGAATTAATAAACATATTGGAGACAAATGTGAGTAAATGACATTTATATAAATAGTTATATAAATCTGTTCCTCCTGCTTTTGATTTAAAATATGTTAGGTAACAGTGGAGCACATAGCAGCTTTTTATTATCTGCACCGCTTTCCTTCGGGAGAGTATTTTCAGTTGAGAGAAGATCCTGCAGTCTGGGCAGAATAATTAAGTTTAATAATATCTTTTATTAAGAAAATAAAATTTTGCATGAACGAAAAGTTTATTTTTATATGTATATACTGTAAGTTATAGTGCTTGGAATATGAACAAAAATCAGTATTTCAAATGTAATACTGAAAAAACTGGAAATCAGAATGAGCCAAGAAAGTTAGTGCATCTTTATAAAACAGTGGAGACATCTGAGCAGTGTTCACCTGTTCACACTGTTTATGTACAGCAAGGTAATACGTCCATGTGTCAGTCACAGTTTACTTCAAATGCTTCATTATGGCTAAAATAATGTCAGAACAGACTTATGGAGCCAAGCTGAAATTTCTTTTAGAGACATATAATGGATTTACCATTATATAAATTTAACAATTACAGTAAGAGATATGTGTAGCCATATCTAGCCTACACAATCTACAGTAAGTAGAAATTAGTAACTTAAAAAATTGAATATTACACGTGTTTTTAAATTTGTATATATGTATTTAATTAAAAAAATGTATAATTTACTCTGGGATTAATAAAGTATTCTGAAATATTAAACCACCAAAAAATAGATTTTTCCAGGTCATGCATCAAAAGTGCACTTTTTATGAAGTATTTTAGTTGTGTGCTGTGTTTTTGGACAACAACTGGGAGCTGAGAAAGTAGATTTTAAAAAGTGTTTCTTGCTGTTGGTGTTTTAATAAATTCTTGACCATTAAATTGAAGCTACTCACTCCTACACTGAAGACTCATTCAATTTCAGATAAGACTTCACTTACACTAATTTCAAGCAACTTTTAAAATCAGGGTGGAATGTAAAATGGATGGTGAGAGTCAATGATAAATGTAGTTATATATAACGGATGGAAATGTTGAAGTTTGTCTTGTATGGGTTAGTGGGACACACTCATTCTAGTCCGAAAAGATTGGAGAAAATGTCACCGTATATCAAAGAGGACTGACCTTTGGTCCACCCATGATGCTAGCACACGGCTCGATCATGTCACTCACTGTTTCTCCAATTCCAGGCAAAATAGGTTTACGAAAGAGGTTTGCACATTTGTTGTTGGACACAACAAATGTGCTGATGTTGAATCAGTTGGTTAAATACTGGTTAAAAAAAAAAAAAAAACTTCAAACCTTTCTCCAGGCCCAAGACACTCAAAACTGGTCACACATGAGGCAATGTCATCATTTCAGCCAAACAAAATCAAACACAAACACATTCACCTGAGGCAGGGGCTCCCTGCTGAGCTGCCACTGTTACCACCACCACACTCCACCTGTAACAAGCTCCTCCAAGTCTCTGGCTCCCTCTGTAGCCCCCTCACCCCTGCAGCAAGTCTGAGTAGGTAACATTGTCTCTCTCTAATAGTATCTCGTGGTCTCTCAGCCTCATAAAAAGAATTATTATCAGCTCTCTTAAAAATCATCAAGCACAGATGTAAAAAGGCTCAAGAGCATGAAATTGTAGCTACTAAAGGGTGTACTTATGCAACACTAGGGTGTGATACAGGCCTCAAATATCCAGAGCCATTGAAGTAATACAAAAAAGACACTATTGCAGTGCGTGACAGGGACAATTGGAAAGAAAAAAAAAGCATAGAGGAGAAGAAGAGAGAGAAAAAATATGAAATGGAAAGGGTCAGAGAAAGACGACATTTTATGCCACAGATATGTAATTCTGCAGGGCTTTGTTTTCTTTTCTCAAAGCACGTTCCCTTACGGACTCGTGCATCAAACAGCGTGACAACAGAAAGCTTATCATGTTGACGGCTTATCTCCCACTTTCACCTCCTCAAAGCAATAAACACACACAGAGCAAGTGGAAGATGGGAAATGCACAACAACAGAGGATGGTTCTTCAGGATCAATGCCACTACAGCTTTCCCTGTCTTTTTTTTTTTTTTTCTTTCCATTTTCATTTTCCAAGTCCTCTCCCAGAAACAGAAACAGTCTAAGGCTGTTGACGGAGCTATGGATTATCCTGTATGCACGGAATGACCGATGTGAACAGAGTCTGAAGCATGAAGGACACCGATCGTGTCAGCCAAGGCAAAGGCATATTACAACAGAGCGCAGACCTCAAGGACTCGAGTAGATTAAAACTGATTGAAATCCCATTTGTGGCATTTGTGGTCTGTTCTGTCAGCATCCCTCCCCACCCGTCACCCTCCACCCGCT
>VOQK01042974.1:11955-23442 GCA_015052645.1 Benitochromis conjunctus | reverse complement strand
TTGTGGGTTTTCCTTACTTCTAGTGATGTAGATATTTATCCTTTAATGCCTTTTTAGTAGAAAAACTCTGATGTTTTTTTTCCTTTATAGGGGGCCCTCATGCATTTCTTCAGTGCAAGAATTGCTGTGCTCAAAGGAAACTTTACATTTGTAAGTACTCATGATGTCTAATGTATGTATTTATAGAACTATCTCTCATGTAGTTATTGCTCCTTATAGGCCCAAGAGAGGTTCCTCGCATGTATTGCGTCGCAGGAAGAGTGGCGTCAGATTCACCACCTCTGCTACTGGGAGCTGATGTGGGTCTACTCCTTTGAACAAAACTGGTTGGAGGCCTATCGATACGCCGACCAGCTCAGCAAGGAGAACAAGTGGTCCCAGGTATCTGATGTAACAATATCTCTCTGTACCTTGTAATCAGATTACTGTTTCTTTTCTCTATTGAAACCTTTTCATTGCTTTCTTTTTTCCCCACTTGTAGGCCGTCTATGTATTTCAGAAAGCTGCCATCTTGAGCATGATGCCAGAGGAAGAAGTGAACAAGCTCAATGAAAATGTGGTGGAATTATTCAGGTGTGCAAGGAAGTAAATGATAACTATACTAACAGTACTATTCAGCTTGTATCAATTAATAAAGTCACTGTGAAACATGGCTTGAAGGCAGGTGGAGGGCCTCAGGCTGAAATTTGCTGGGAAATCGATTCCAACTGAAAAGTTTGCAGCAAAGAAGGCCCAGAGATACTCCTCCTCCACCCCCGTGAAACTTGTCGTTCCTGCTTTGGTGAGGACGCATTCTCCCAGTGAACTGATGTGACTTTTATTTTTTGCATTTGTAAACAACAATCATCTGTTACCGCAGGAAATGATGTACGTGTGGAATGGCTTCACAATAGTAGGCAAACAACCCGAGCTGACTAAAGGAATCCTGTCAACCTTAGAGAAAGCAGAAGAGCAGCTCAGAAATGATCCAAGTGAGGAAAAATTGCTAATCAGTGGGTGTTTTTATTAATGACACAAGGCTTACGGTTTACTGTGTGATGTGCAGACCCGTCAGAGTACCACACGGGCGATGAGTGCGTCATCCAGCTGCTGAAGGGTCTGTGCTTAAGAAATCTGGGACGTCTGGTCCAGGCTGAGATCTGCTTCAATCATGTCATCTCCAGGTGAGCTTGTCTTGATGCCACCGCAATACACTGGAAGCATTAGAGCGGCAATCTACTCAAAGTCCTCAGCAGAAAATTTTACTTCAACAATCCCATCAATAGAATTACTTCAAGAGCTGGTCTATTTAATGTCCCAGTTAGTTTTCTAGAGAAGACCAGTTTGAGTTCATTCCTAATTTTAAAGTGGTATGTTACAACACTACAGCAGCTCAAAAAACTTAATAATGGCAACATAGTTACAAGATCTCGCACTTCTTACCTAAACTAACCCCAAAAGCAACTGAATAATGCCGGCGAGGGACAGAGCCGAAGCATGTGCCACTTTATTAGGATGCATGCAAGTGAGCCTTCTGCAACCAATCAGCACTGGAGATGAATCAGAGGAGACAGCAGGTTATTAAGGATGACAGAAAATCAATGGCAGGATGGTAGATGTGCTGATGCACCAATGCATAAATAACAGGCATATTTACATTTTTTAACTTCTCACTGACCCTTTAACAACATTTAAATGTTTCCGGTCTTCCCTGACTGTTTAAAAGGACAAACACAACTGGTATAACATGTATTGTGCAATATAGTTTATGTAATTAAACCATGTTTTAATAATTGATGATAAAGCAGATTATTCTGCTTGATTACTGATTATTGATGCATGAATGCCTCATCTGGACATTTTACCTTTGTGTGGTGTTAAAAATAAATCTTGTTTCTGCTGTTGCTTTTATAATGCTACTTAACAGACAGACTGAAAGTTTCTTATTTTTTTACAGTGATGGTGATATCAAGCATGATAGCTATCTGGCGCCCTTTACCATGTACGAGCTTGGCCTATTGCACAAGCAGAAAGGTGAAATCAACAAGGCCATTGCTGTAATGGAAAATGTCATGTAAGTCTTTTTACCTCATTACTGTCTTTTAATTTAAATAAAAACAAACTTTTAACTTGCCTTAAAAAAAAAAAAAACGATAGACAAAATTTCAAAAAGGTGTTTTAAATTTGACGTTATCTAAAGCACGTTGAGTGGCCAGTAAGACTAGAAGTCTGCCTTAATAACTCACCAGTCACTTAAGTAATTACTTTGAATTTCGGTCTAGTACAAGCAAACAAAACCAGACATGCAACACAACGGCTACCTGTTTGTTCTAGTAATATCTATAACCTACTGCCAAATTGCATATTACTCTTTCTTTCTTTCTTTCTTTCTTTCTTTGTTTCTTTCTTTCTTTCTTTGTTTCTTTGTTTCTTTCTTTGTTTCTTTCTTTGTTTCTTTGTTTCTTTCTTTGTTTGTTTGTTTGTTTGTTTGTTTGTTTGTTTGTTTGTTTGTTTGTTTGTTTGTTTGTTTGTTTGTTTGCAGGTCGAACTACAAGGACTACAACATGGAGTCAAGGCTGCATTTCCGCATACATGCAGCACTCAACACCATGGGCTCTTTTGCAGCCAAACTTCCACCATCGCGCACGGCAGCTTGAGAGATTCCATTGCATGAAACTTGACATAAAAAAGGGCTTTATATCTGACATGGTTTACTGTGTTTCATCATGTCTGTTGCCTTCAACTCTGAAGGTCCTTGGACTTCTGCTCTAGAGACGTTCTAGACTGGCCATCTTGCAATATACTGTATGCCAACCAAATGCCTCAAACTGCAGGCAAAGTACACAAGCAACTCAAGAAAGGCTTGAAAATGAAAATGAACCTTTCATGTAACCTGTATCAAAATTTTCTGTCCACTTGTGTCCACTCTGGTGTTTGTCCAAAGCATGCAGTGGTTTGCTTTGCAAATAAGTTAAGGTCTGCTTCACTTCACCTGGCCTTAATGCTAAAACTGCTAATTTATTTTTGGTTGTGTCATTATATTTATGAAAATATAACCTATTTAGTCTATAATTAAATGAGAAACAAGCAAACAAATGCTTCCAGTCTGCCCTTATGATTGCTGCTTACAGTATTTTAAACAGCATGCTTGTATAACAGAGTGCAGCCCTTTAGCCATGTAAATTGTAGAATGTGTGTTCACATGTGTAATAAATCAAAAAACAGAAAATGAGGACTGAAAGTTTAAAGTCCCATATTACAAAATTCCCACAATCTCACACATACCAGGAAAAACGTTAGCACAACACCCAGTAATTTTTTCGGCACAGATTTAAATCTCATTAACACAGCTGGTTACAGCCTCCAGTCACCAGATTTAAATCCCTTTAGATTTAGATCTGGTGACTGTGAAGACCATTTGACTACAGTGAACTCATTGTCATATTAAAAAAATGCAGTTTGAGACCATTTGAACTCACGTGGCTTGTTATCCTGCCGGAAGCAGCCATCAGAAGATGTGTACACTGTGGTCATAAAGGGATGGACATGATCAGCTGTGTGCAGCTGCCCAAAGCAAAACAAAAAATATAAGCTAATACCTTCACCCCACCAGCAGCAGCCTGAAAACTTGATACAAGGCAGGATGGATCCTTGTTTTCATGTTGTTCAAACCCAATTCTGACACTGCCAACTGAATGTAACAGAACTCATCAGACCAGGTAACTTTTTCCAGTCCTCCAGCTTTGGTGAGTCTCTGTGAATTGTTGATTGTATAGAGAAGAGATGCTCTTCTGCAAATGTTGGTTACAAAGACTGGTTGGTTGAGCTATTTTTTCCCCCAGAGAACCTTCGCTCACTGAATATTTGGATACCGGATATATTTTCTGTAAACCCTAGAGATGCTTGTGTGGGATAATTCCAGCAGATCATCAGTTTCTAAAATCTTCAGACCAGCCTGCCTAGCACCAACAACCATACCACGTCCAAAATCACTAAAATCACCTTTCTGCTCTATTCTAATGCTCTGTTTGGACACGTTGTCTTTTACCATGTCTACTAAATGCTATATGACTGCATTATGACTGTCTGATCAGATATTTTTCTTTACAAGCTGAAGTTTTGATTTTGTTTTAATTAACCTCAATGTGGCTAATTGTCTACATATAATATTGATATCCTCAAAAAATCATGTTATGCTAATAAAGATGATATTCTATGGGAGTTGTTGCCCAGGTTTACGCTTCAGTAACCCTCGGACTGACTCTGCTGTCAGTGCCGTTGACCACGTGGTATGAGGCGCTCAGCTGACTGCCGGGGGAGGAAGAGGAAAGAAGATGGAAGGGAACAGAGACGAAGCAGAAAAATGTATAAATATAGCAACGAAAGCCCTCGAAGCCGGTGATAAGGAGAAAGCGTTCAAGTTTCTCAACAAAGCAGAGAAGCTGTATCCGACTAACAAAGCCAAAGGTACGGCTGTTTGTGGCTGACTTGTACGTTTAGCTAACCAAGCGAAGGAACAACCTGCTCCTCATTCGCTGATATTGTATAAGTGTTAGCATGTAGCTAACATCTGGTTACATCGGTTCGTCACAGGCCATCTGTTGAATAGTATGGAACAATGTCAAACGTTTGTCAGATTACTTGACGTTTATCAAAACTGCGCTATGGTTTAAACACAGCAAAATTAGCAACACACATTTGAGTTAGCCAAGATGTGGCCTGACAGCTAACCTAGCTTGCGCTTTCCTCTGAGCTTATTAGTAGAAAAATGGAGTTTATAGTCGTATGGTCACATTAAGTTAATAACTAACTATTATCCCGTCGTGTTTTTTTTTAATAACACCTTATAACTGATGCTAGGTCTTAGCTAAATGGCGAAACGTCAATTCACTATCAAGCCATTCATTCAATTTGACCCAGGCTAGTTGTCGCTAATAGTGACGTTTTATCTCGGTAGTAAGCTAGTGTTCGTTTTTTGTTAGTCTGTTAGTTTACTTTCACTTCATTTCGGCAGACATTTTTAAAGTATCTGGGGATTTGGGGGCGAGGGCAAATCTGGAAATGTAGGACGACGTGTCCATGCTGTCCAGGCCACACGGTCAATCCTTTAATTGAATGATTGACCAGGGAAAGGCTTGAAGTGAAGGCTAATCTAGGACACACGACCGTCTGTGAGATGACAGCAAACCAGTAATAAGGATGAGATTGAGAACGTTTTGGATTATAGTTTAGAAAAAGTCTTAATTATATAGCATTGTGAGTGATTACATAACAACATAGAGGAACTTGCTCACTGATAATTAGTAACTCCTCAGCTTTTAAACTGTAACTCGCTGGTTAAAATGTGTCCAGCTGTGTGCATATTTATGTGCTTACAATGTCAGCATTAACACACTGTGTGTGTGTGTGTGTGTGTGTGTGTGTGTGTGTGTGTGTGTGTGTTAACCACTGCAGTTTTCAAGATGCCCACAAGAAGCTTGGATAACTTGCTGCCTCTGATTTCTTACTAGTCGCTAACAAATAAATGGCCCCACTCCTGGCACAATTTCACAAGGAGTCATCAAAATAACAATTAGTCATGTCAAGCTGTCTGCTGTGATGGCCACTTATGGATAAGGGAGCAGCTGAAAGTTGCTTTATCTTTGGATGTTTGAAGCAACATCAGATTTGGGGAATTAAAAAAAAAATAAAAAATCAAATTTTGTGACATTATTGACAAAGCAACACATTAGAAGAGAAATAAATTACAACTTTAAAACAGTAATGAAAGTAATTGGTTGTTGCCCATATGAACACAAGATGTGCACTAAAATGCGAAGAACATTACAAAGATGTGTAGCTAGCGCTTAATATGCATTACAAAATGGCATCATGAAGAAAAATATGAAGTATAAGTTTAAAACTGTGTGACTAAAGAATAAAATGCATACTGTTTAGGAAAATGTGCATTTTGTGTTTGAGGATGAGTAGACAGAGTCTGGAACTTGACTCTCTGGCTGTTATCTTGCTCGCGCACTGATATAATTACTGATAAAGATTAAAAATTGCTGGCTGAAGTAATCCTGAGTATGCGAGGAATTTCTATTAAAAAGGCTGACTTGGAGGGGAGGGGTTCTTATTGCACTGGTCATTCACAATAAAGGCCTGATGGAGCTGCATGGAGAGCGTTTACTGTGTCAGGAGCACCGCACATCTAGTTTGTAGATGGGGTTTAACCTTAATGTGGTAAAGTAATGTGTCAGGTCCCCTGATATTGCTACTGCAGCTTTGCTTGTGGCTGTTTAGCATGAGCTAATCTCATGGGGGTTATGGCTACAACTCTGTAGTGCATTTATTCACCTTAGAGAGAATTAGAGAGAACTAAAAAGAACTTGCTTTTTTAAAAAATACATATAAATGCAGTATTATTATTATTCAGCCATGGCAGCTATAGGCAGATTAAGTTTTGGCAGCTGTCAAATATTTCTGAATTTCCAGAGCTGCAAAATGTAAACACATTACTAAAGCACAAATTGGCTCAACAGAAGATTACACTAAAGAATCCACTGTTTTCATCATATTTGGTAGCTGAGAGGGCTATGGGAATATGGGGAATGTTGCACTTACATTTCCTGAGGGATGTTAATGAATTATGCATTGACAAACAATTGAAAACTTTTATGCTGCTGCTGTGGCAGAGATCATTGGTGTGCTGTATTGCTGCGTTACTTTGTGTGCACATCTTTGCACTTCAATCACCAGGTCTGGTGTTCTTGTCCTGTTGAGGATTATGCATGATTTGCTGCAGTCTCGTCTCTGCAAACACATAACATGTATTTAAATAAAATCTGATTTACATGAATTGATATTGCAGAGAATCAGTATTAAGTCTTTAATTCATATTTTATCTTTGCATTATCTCAACTTTGGGAAGTTTGTTAAAAGTGTGGGAACGTAATACACCAGAAAGCATTTCTGTCTTTTAACTCGTCTTTGTTCTCTCTTCTTTTAGTTTTGTTGGACGCTTTAATGAAGAATGGCAGCTCAGCAGGTAATGGCGCATATCGCAGGAGACCAGCGGAAAACTCAGAAACCAATGGTACTCAGTCAGAACGAGAGAACCCAGAATTTGGAGCAGGCGACTCGCCTAAAAGCTTCACCAAAGATCAGGTTGAAGGCGTGCAAAGGTGAGAGTCACTGTGCTTCTTTTTCTACTAAACTCTGTCCCACTTCAGCTTTTTCTGCAGTTGGCTTTGTGACAGCACCAGTTTTCTTGGTCACACAGAGGAGGACCGATAGGACACTATAGTCTCAGCAGTGTTGTGCACACATGGCTATTGCTATGGAAACTTCTGCATCTCGATAGGTTTCCCATTGGAATAGGCAGGCATTTGGCAGTGTGGATACTGGGGAACTTTTCATGCTGTAATTTTAGAGCATTAGAACTAAAAAAGGAAAAACACAAACAGATATTTTATCCACAGCACGTTTACCCATATCCTCAAAAGATGTTTATGGCAACTTGAGTTTATTTCCAGGATAAACATGCTGCTCGTATTCCAGTTAAACTTAGCCACTCTTTCCCTTGTGTTTTTCTGTTAAATCCGTTGGGAGGCTTCTGTGAGTTAAATATTGCATCATAGTTTCTAGGAAAAAGAAACACTTTGTGTATATTAAAAGTCTCTTCTTTGTGACCTCATCCGTAATTCCACTCCAGTCACGGTTTTGTGAGCTTGGTGTGAGAATTTCATCATATACTTTATTAAAATTCAATCCAACACAACTCATTATTTTATTTCATCTTTTTTTTTCTTCATTTACTCTTGTATGTCTAAAATTGACAGGAATTTAAAGTCACTGCTATGAACTGGTTTGTATATAGTGCTTTTCTACTCTAACTGAGCACTCAACCCGCTTTATACAACTTGTCTCATTCACTAGTTCATACAAGCACTTTTCTCTACATAAGTGCTTTCTTTGTAACATTCAGAACCCACCCGAGGGATTAATAAAGTTCTATCTAAACTAATCTTTATACTCTGATGAATGCATTGGATACTTGGAACTTTTTGGCAAGCAGACTAGAGCGGACAGGGATCGAACCACCAACCTCCTGATTAGTAGGTGACCTGCTCTACCCTTGAGCCACAGCCACCATCAATATTGTAAAGTAGCAAAGTGCAGTATGCTTATACATTTTAAATAAAGTAACTTTTCAAATAATTGTGCATGAAATTATATTTTAGAGTCAATCACTATTTTTGTGTTATTATTAAAACAAGAAAATATGAATAAAATAATTTTTGTGATGCATTCTCTTCTACATTGATGTTCTCATTTTGCCTGTCAGCACATCTGGAAAAAAGTAGAGCCAGACCGATATATCAGTGGGCTGATATTATCAGCCGATAGTAGATATTTGCTATTGTATTGGCATTTCAAAACAGCAAATAAATGAAAATGAGCAGTCCTCTTAGTCATGTTCTGAGTGGTCACATTGCATAGTCTATCACCCAGAGGATACTCTGCAACTTCCCCGCTGCCAACACAATGTTTGTTTCCACAAACAGAACAGGCAGCTAATGTAAGCAGTGTTGTCCGATGTGTCGCAGTATTCACTTTTTAAATGGCCAAAAATCAGCACCGGTATCGGCCTAATTTTCTCCTCGCCAGTCTTTATAAGTTTGAGTTCACTTAACATTTGTTTGTTTCGTTCATTCACCTGAATTTGAAAAGTTAATTGAATCAATTCATAATCCAATTAATTAAAAAGAAAATATTTTCCTTCCACTTCACAAAATTGTGTTGCCACAGTTAAGCAGTCCTAGTATTACCACCCTACCCCCTTGTAGTTTGGGCATTCTGGAAATGTACATTTCTGCATAACAAAAATTCAGTTGCTCAGATAATTTTAGATTAATTTGATCATCACCAGCACCTGCAAGTCACAAAAAATATTTAGCCACAAACCTACATTTGAATTATTTGGTTTACCTGATGTGTGGCAGCTAGTTTGCTGACATACATAACGGACTCAGAAAATAACAGATGAGGTAAAAATTGTGCATTTTCTGTCTGTGTGTGAAGCACAGTGCTGCAACATGTTAAAGAGCACCACCTCTGCTCCTGGCTCGGATAGAGAGAAATGTGTTTTCTGAATATGGAATGCAAAAATGCATCATTTCAAAACTGAGAACAGTTTAGCTTGTCTATATGGTCGTCTTTAATAATTTAGCCAGGTTTTGGTACCCACAATTACACACGCAAAGTATAAAAGATGGATTCCTCATCTTGCACTGATATTTGAGATATTTACAGTGTAAATGATAAATTCTCACCAGGTTCTTAAAATGATGTGTGTAGAAACCACAAAGGATGGAAACATAACTGCTGTGGCATTAAAAGGTTAATAGTAATCTCAGCTGTCCAGATGTGGTCAACTATCACACATCTGATCAACTGGGGCCAGGACCATTAATATTTTAGTGACAAAATATTCTTCCTGTCATCCAGAAGGTGACAGGAAAAGAGACGGTGTGCCTCTGAAAGCATTTTATTCCATTCACACATTCTGTTTCCGTCTTTCAGAATAAAGCGGTGTAAGGACTACTACGAAGTGCTCGGTGTCAACAAAGAAGCCGGTGATGATGAGCTTAAGAAAGCCTACAGGAAACTGGCACTCAAATTTCATCCAGACAAAAACCATGCACCTGGAGCAACAGAGGCCTTTAAAAGTACCTTTGTTATGTTTTGCTTTGAATTGTGACCTTGAAAGAGTGATGCAGAATGTTTGTTGTGTAGAGCTGACCTCTGGTTCACAGCAATTACTTGCTTGCTATGAGTTTTGTAGCCTCCCTGCTTTTGCCCACTGGACACAAGTAGCAGAGAATAGCTGAATTTCCTGCAGATTTCCTAAAAGTGATTTGGTGCTATATTTAAAAAAATGAATTGAATTAATATAACATTTTTGGAGGAAGACATTTTCTAACTCTATTCTACTAACTTGGCTCTCTTCTTCTAGAGATTGGCAATGCATATGCAGTACTGAGCAACGCAGACAAACGACGACAGTATGACCTGACAGGGGGAGAAGAGCCAAGCAGCCCAAGTCACTCGCATGGCGCAGGCTTCGACTTCCACCGGGGCTTCGAGGCTGACATCACTCCTGAGGACCTCTTCAACATGTTCTTTGGAGGCGGCTTCCCATCCTGTAAGTGTGCGCATCAGCACATAAGGACACAAATGCAGAAAGAATTACTTATTCTAAAAAAAATAAAATAAAATGTTTTTAAATAATATATTTTTTAATTGATATGGATTTCTGGTAGGGGGGGATGGGAAATATGAACTAACTGTGCAAAAAAAAAATTGTATCAGATGTTTAAAATATTGAAAATGAGGCTGGTTGTTGTTAGGAATGCTGGTGACATATGTCATACCTTTGTGTCTGACCTCAGCTGTAATATTTAAATTTTCTGCAGCCACTGCACACAGTTTCACCAACGGCAGGACGAGCTACAGCCATCAGACGGATTACAGGCAAGAGAGGACAGAAGAACGAGGAGATGTACGTACACTGCTCACAGTTTCTGTCTTCAAATTTTAGATTTTTATCTGCACGCTTTTCTGTTATCACAATTTTTGTTGATATTTGACGTCTTTATAAACTCTTTGTACTAATTTTAACATACTGTGTTTGCCTCTAGGGTGGTTTTTCAATGTTTATTCAGCTGATGCCCATCGTGGTCCTGATTTTGGTGTCATTGCTGAGCCAGATGATGGTGTCTCCTCCACCCTACAGTCTTTATTCTAGACCGTACGTGTACACACTGTCATTACTGACACCTTTGCACCTGATAAGGTGTATTTATGTGCATTACTTGGCAAATTTAACACAAAGTATTCTTGTAAGATATGTAGTATATGCTCATCTGAGCTTTTTGAAGGCTTTCTTGAAAATTTAGTTCCACTGTGGCATTTCCAAATTGCATGCACAGTATTGTCTTAGAGTTTGAAACAAAATGTGTCACCATGTGTGGAAATGACTGCTGTTGTTAATCATTTTCACCTAAGCTTATGCCCTCCCGTCTCCTCCAGGTCAACGGGTCAGACCGTAAAGAGGCAAACAGAAAACCTGCGTGTTGACTACTACGTCACCAGAGAGTTTAAGTCAGAGTTTAAGGGTTCAGCACTGCAGCAAATTGAGAAAAATGTAGAAGAGGATTATGTATCAAACGTCAGAAATAATTGTTGGAAGGAGAGACAGACAAGTAAGTAACCATAGTTATAATTTCACTCTCAGAATAGTTTGTGCTTTTGAAAAAATATGACACAGTTTCTTCCCCTGTCTAATCCAGAAACAGACCTGCTCTATGCCGCGAAGGTATACCGGGACGAGCGAATGCGCAAGAAGGCAGAACTCATGACCATGGATAACTGCAGGGAGCTGGACAGACTAAATAACCTCTTTAGAGGTGGATGAAATGGATGCTTTTAGGTCATGTAAATCTATATGAATAGATATGTGTG
>VOQK01042973.1:10023-28115 GCA_015052645.1 Benitochromis conjunctus | reverse complement strand
TAATATGCAACTTCTCATGACCATTGATCAACAACCACTGATCAATGGCCATGAGTACCATTCACAGAGAGTTGGGGAATGGCTGCAATCACAGCATTGTAAGATGGTGACAGATGTACCCTTAGGCCCCCCTCCTCGATTCAGAGATGGTCTTTACCTTTTCACATGAATGGCCGGGGACACCACATGATGTTTGCCCTGTTAAAGAGTTCAGTTTTGTTTCATACACTGTGTGTAAGTATGTGAAGGGCAGGAATGGGGAGATTTTAGCATTTTAAACAGTAAAAGTTTCTCATCGTGTTGCATTCCAGATGTGAACATCTCATACCTGTGATAACACTAATCCCGTCTGTAGAGGGCTCAGTTTTTCCACCTGGCCTGTTCTGACTCGTGATATGGTCGGTGTTTACAGAAGATAATATCTTTATTCATATTGTCTTTACAACATTGGAAAACAAATGGACAGACAGCATCTTAATAAAATCTCTCACAGAAAAACATCAGGGCAAAACATGGGGATGCCCATGTCGGTACAAAAATAAACTTTGTGGATGAAATGAATACAAACAACACATGTCAATACATTCAAGTGATTCATATTGAGCACAGCAACACACAGGCACAGACTGTACAGCATGACACGAGCGGATTACGGGATCGAAACAAAGGGAAAAGAGCTCACACCACTGAGAGAACGATCATGTCCACAGCACAGCTACACACATCCTCAGCTGTCCCTCAGCTCACCTCTGAACTTTGTGCGTAACATAAACATAAAAGTATGAGAACCATGTCTCTGTTTCAACCCCAATTCTTCTAAAAGCTCAGCAGCAGCTCAGCAGGACTAATATGCAATCATAGGTGGAGTGTGCGTGCTTTGATTGGGCACATCGTGCTGCCAGATGGGACACATTGGACAGTCAGGACATCAAGAACCAGCCCTGCCCGAATCACCGTCTGCTAACGCCTTCATGTTACTACAAATGGCGTGTTCCAGTACAAGCACTGCCCTCGTGTCCTGTTTATCTCCCCAGCCTCCGAGAGCTCGGCACATACTCCGCTTATGCAGGCTTTGATTTTTACATTTGCAGCCCCGGCACGTATTGGAGGCAGCGGTAAACACAGTGCTCATATTCAGCTGGCGTGTCGCCGTTTGCAGAAACACAAACTGACCAAACAGCAGCTAAATCCGCTCAGTGTCGCAGATCTGATCTTCTGCTCTGGAATCCACAAACCGCCCGATGGAGGTTCGTTCCCTAACGCTGGGTCCTCTCACAAAGCTCCAGGCTTGGCCATCGGTCAGTGTGACATCGTTTAACCTGCTCCAGCGGGCCTATTTGAAGCCTTCAAATATTTGGTCTCCGGGACACCGTGAGCTCCCCGTGGGCCGTAGGTACACTGAGTTTTTAAAACCTGAGCTTACAGACACGCTGCACAGAGCTGATAAAAACTGGAGAGGCTGATGATGACCACTGAGGAGTTTTGGGGCGTCAGGATGAAACAGGAAGACAGTGCTAGTTTTATATTCACAACGTGCTTCGGCTGGGTTAGCACAAGCTAAGGCTAGCACAGAGTGGACCCAGAAAACAAAGCAGAAACACTGAAACGACCAGTCTGTGAGTCACAATTTAACTGAAGCTGCTCACATTCACATATTCATCTGTAGCTTCCTGCAGACCACATAACCTGCTAAAGACGTCATCTGGCAGAACGAACACATCTATGGGTTATTAGAAACACGTCGTCTCTGCTCAGCTCTTTGAAAAGTAAAAGGTCAAACAGTTGATTTGACAAAACGAGACTAAACATCAACTCTTCACTTTCTAACAGTCACGTATAAAAACGCTGCATTCTGCACACCGAGCTTCTCTGCTTATTCGATCCATTTAAAATGGCTGCGTGTAGAGTTCCCTTTGTCACGCAGGGCAGCGATACACAAACACGGAAAATACTGTCATCAAATTCACTCATTAAAATCCACAAAGAGATGCTTACAGAGTTCTTACAGCTAAAATACAAAGTCAACTTCACAATAACGTCACTTTTTTATGGCTGTCATGTTTTTAACGAGGATCCAGCCCTCTGAATGCTAACAACAAACACCGACGCCTGCATGAAATGTGCTTTAATATGCTGAGATTTGAAATTGTTAGACACACCTAAACCTGTTTCTGTGCTTTTAGGACCGGATATGAGCGCAAACACCCAGCAGGATGTGCACAGTGTTCAGCTCCAGCTGATGCTGCGCGAGTGTGTGTGAACGGTGAAATATGGGAGGTGTGTTCAGAGTGCAGAGAGGCAGACTGTCCTGTGATGAAGCTTTAAAAAGTCTGAGCAGCGCACAGCCCGGTGGGTAATACTGTCCATGATTTCACTGTGGAGTCAGCAGGCGCCCTGGGCGGCGTCCCCACAACAGAAGATGAACTTGTTCTGCGGAGGTGAGCGAGCCGTCCTGAGATGCTCCGTCTAGTCTGGCGCAGCAAGACTGCAACACTTTAAAGAGTCAAACAAATCAGCGGTGTGTGAAGAATCGTTCCACGTCCATATCCCACCGAGCGACGAAGAGATCTGATCTCCTCGGATCGCCGTGTGAGGACCGCGCCCACACGTCACCGTCTTAAAACATCACCTCCTCGCAGCTCCCGTAGTCGCTCTCCACCATGCTGGAGCCATCGCAGCTGCGTGGGTTCTGTCCCGCCGGTCGCGTTTGAGGCTGGGCCTGGTTGGGCATCGGCACCGGCGGCGGGCTGGCCTGCTCCGCGTACGAGGGCATGGCGACGCTGAGGCGCATGCTGAGTCTCTTGTAGCCCGAGACGTTGTCGAGGCTGCGGGCATGCTGGGTGGGGTAGTAGCTGATGGCGGTGTACTCATTGGGGCACTGAGAGCTCGGAAGAGGAAGTCCGTCCGGACCCAGGAAGTCATCCAGGTTCTGGTTGCTGTAGCACGGCGGCAGGGGTGCGCGGCGGTCGCAGCGGTCCAGCGGGAATGGGAAGCCACCAAACCGAGAGTTCCTGCGAGAGTCCATGGTGGAGGTGGAGTAGGTGTCTTCTACGATGTCAAACTGAGGGAAATCCTGGACTGCCGGACGGCCGTAATAGTCTGGGTCCGCAGGATAGACTGAGGACAGGAAGCAGAGGAAGAAGACTAGTTACGGCTTCGCACTCAAACAATCAGCTCAGAAATTCATCACTTGTTTCATACTTTCACTTAAAATGTCCGGGGCAGACAGTACCCAGGCCACTCTGACATTCGATTTACTGCACTGTAACGTCGTCTAACAGCAGCTCGCTGGAAACGATTGACGGAAAAGCCCCAACTACCAGGATGGAGTCAGAACTTTGCTACACTGAAAACCAACTGAAACTTCTCCACACCTACCAACACTGAACACAGGCCTGAAAGTGGGTTTCAATCTGCATATTAAACACTTTGGAGGCGTGTGGAGGACTGCTCAGCGTCCCCGGGTCACCATATTTCACTCAGAGGCCAGCGACTGATCAAGAAACATGTCTAATGACTTCCTGAGTAGAATAATCCTCCCTCCTTCTCTATGGCCAAGATTAAAACAATTCAAGGGCAACCTTAAAGATTAGCTCCTCCATCTTTCTGCGCTCTAATCTCAAGCTGCGCCTCAACCTTGAAATACTTAGTTTGTGATTTTAGGTTGCTCATCGTGAGCAACAGTGGCCGTCAGTAGGATTTCTAATCACGTGCAGCAGCTGCTTCAGACTTCAGTTATTTAACAAACAGGAAGTCGTGAGGAGAGAGGAAAACATGCTGCTTACGTAACCTTAGCGGTGACGTTTAATCTGTCGTGTCACCGCTCTGAAAACACATCTGGTTATAAGCACACGCACGGCGTCGAGTTCATTCATCAGAGCATCAGATCAGCAATATATTCATATTTAAACTGATCATGTAAAGAGCATTTTATTTTTCAGTTACAAAAGACACCTCATATTTATTATTAATATTACATATGACATAATATTATCAATAATAATTACTGTAAAAATTAAAAGTCATCGTCAGCCTGTAAAATCCATAAAAAGCTATTGCAGCTCTGGATGTGCTCCGTGTTTTTATTTCATTTCTAGAGTAATCACTGATAAGTTTTTAAAAGTTGAAACTTAAATTTGATAATAATTTCAATAATAACTAATAATAAATATTATTATTAATTATAATAAAAAAAGTTCATTAAGCTTAAAATTTTACAGGATGTGCTTACACATAATAATAGTATAAATGTATCATCGAATTAATTCAAAGAGCTGCAGCTCTTATTTACTTTTAGCTGACCTTTGACCTTTACCCTTAAACATTCAATTCAATTCCATTTTATTTATATAGTGCCAAATGACCCCCTATGAGCAAGCACTTTGGCGACGGTGGGAAGGAAAAACTCCCTTTTAACAGGAAGAAACCTCCGGCAGAACCAGGCTCAGGGAGGGGCGGCCATCTGCTGCGACCAGTTATGGTGATAGGTATTTGTGTGATTTCAGGTGATTTACAGTCAACATCCTCTGTCAGCTGCAGTGACATCATCACAGCCATAGTGACATCATGCTTATAGATTTGAAAACTGATTAATAAAAGTGTGAAACCTAAAGTAGCCACAGTGTGAGACGTGACAGTGCTGCCACCAAATGGACTCCTGGATTTCAGGCTGGATGTTTGGGTCCATACTGTCATACAATATGAAAAATGAGACAATATCAAAGAGCACAAACTCAACAGGGCTGCCTTTGTGCTCTCTAATTAGTTTAAAATCGTTCAGATTGATCTCAGCCGCCTTTGAAATCCTCGCTTTGTGTTCTTTGAATCTGAGCGTTACATCCCCCAGGAGGATGCTGGTTTTCTTCTGTGAAATAATGCCTTATGTTCTGTCGAGGCTCCACCTCCTCTGTCCTGATTGGGTGCTGCTCCCTGAATCCACCTAATTGCCAATCAGCAGAGCACTATATAATGCCTGTGCAGCTGTGTTTCTGGGCCCTCTAGCCATTGTGACTGCTATACTTGTGCAGGCTTACATGCCTTTGGAAGTGTATGTGCATCTTATGTGTCTGTGTTTGGCCTGCCTGTAGGGGAGAGCTGCCTTTTGTTTTGATCCCGTTTTCCCCTGTTTGAATGATGTTAGGTAGGTTATTGTTATATATTTTGTTTTCTTTGGAGTTCGGTAAGTTCCTATCAGGGATGTTTTGTTATGTTGGCCTTGGCTCTGCCTGAAGCTGACTGTCAGTCTGAACCCAAACTTTACGACTGAGAGCAGAAACTCAGATTCCTCTGCTTCTGGTTACTCAGGATTTAGACTACGTCCACACGTCCACGGCATTTCCTGTTTTTGTTTTGAGAAAATCTCTCCGTCCACACGTAAACGCAAAAAAACAAGTCAAACGCTGTCGAGAACACGCTAAAGCAATGGGTGGCGGTATAATCCTAACCATGTAGAAATGTGGGCCAATCAGAAGCCTGGGAGGGAAAGAGGAAACAAAGATGGTGCAGGGAAGCAGTCCTTCTAAATGCAGGAACAGTCACTGTGTGTGTTTTGTAAGCGTGTAAAAACTGCAGATTAACAGTATTTGGTCTAAATTCATCTCATGTAAACAATAATGTGGCGCACAGCGTGACGTCAAAAAAGGTGCACACCTTTGACGCTGCGTGACTAAATCTCCGTTTTCCTCGTCCACACGTAAAAACAGAGTTTTGGAAAATCTCCACCCTGGCAGGAGTTTGAATAATCTCAGTTTTCAGTGATCCAGAACAAAACACCCGTGTAGGTGTGGACGTAGCCTTAAAGTCTCTTAGAGTCATGAACACAGGTAGAAAATCATCCTGTTGTAGTCCAGTGGAAACTTGTAAAGCCAGCCTGTGCCTAAAACCTCTGAACAGTGATAACAACTCTCGTAATAATCATCATCATCATCATGAGGAAATCGTCCCAAACGTCCCAGACCTCAGACTAGCGTGCTCAGCAGAACACAGAGTCACTTCCTGAGGATTACCATTCCTGCCCTTCATCCCCAAATCTCAAAGTAACAGAGCAGATGAGTTCGGCACTTTGCTCAGACAAACATTGGAGAACCTCCTGCTGTTAGTTTGGTTACTGAGAATACCAAGCAGACTGCCGGCTGCTCGACACGGAGACAAAATGAGACAAAGGAGCAGCGAGGGAAATGCAAAGGAGACAAAACAGAAACACTGGAGGGAAGCAGAGGAGATGAGGGGGAAAGGAGACATGGAAGGAGAGAGAGGAGACACGTGACAGACGAGAGGAAGAAGCAAACACAGCTCGGCGACTAAAAGCCCGACGGCATCAAATAACTTCACCCACAACAACAGCCTTTGTTCAATAACGCCGATCGGCGGCTCATGCTAACAGCACGAGCAGCTCCGGACGTCTTCGAATTTGTAGAAAGTGAAACAACGTCAAACCTGCATGTTTAAAGGTAGACGGGAGGGTTATACAGAGCACTCACACAGAGGACTTCTGAATTTTAGGACGCTTACTGACATATTTATAAAGAAATGATGTAAATTTGTTGGCTTATTTATCAAACTCTTACCTTGTAGTGGTCTCAAGATAAGATCACTGTAATGTAATACTGATTGTACGAGCCTTATCACGTTCCAAGGCAGACGCTCCCCTGATACTGCTTTGAAGTTATGTAATCTTGTTCATAACGCCTGTGTAACAAATGATGTCGTATTTAGACGGCAGGCAGCAGAGGAGGCAGCTCCCTCTTTGTTTCAGAGAATTAGTGGAAACTTTCTTTCTGAAAACGCTTTCAGACTCAAGTCCAGTTGAGGATTTGCATCGTTTTTCTTTGCTAAGGCTTTACCCATGTGGGACGAAAGTCCAGAGCCTCTGGGCCTCATTTCTAATCAGTGAAACGTCGTGTAAAAGAGAACGCAAAAGTCACAACTGGTGTAGGAATTCACCACCATGGGTATTTGTGCCTGAAGCAGGCGCATCAGGTTGTTTATGGTTGGCTGCTGCTGAGCTGGAAAGATTCAAGAACTTGGGAGAAACTAAGTTTCCCTGTAGCAACATGTGCCTGTAGCTGTGTTTGTAAAGCCTGATATTCAAACGGCCTTGAAAAGACCATTAAAAGTAATGAAATTCCCCTCTGGAGGCTTTCTGTGAGACTTCCAAATCACACAACTGTTTAAGAAGGGCTGACCAAGGGCAAGGCGGTAATCCCATCTCAGGGCTGAAAGGGCTGCCATCTACAACTGTGTGCATGTTTTCACTACAGATCAGTGCGGCTGCAAACTTTCACTCACAGATTTTAACCAATAATTCTTCCAGAAAACAAATGAAAACATCAGCAACGAGCTCGTGATGTTTTAAGATTACGGCGCTGTGCTCATACCAGCAGCGGTGGCGGCAGAACCAACAGACTCTCTGAACTGAGACCAGCCGCAGATTAAACACCATCGAATATCAGTGTGTGTTTGATGAACTGCTGTGACATTGATGGTAGGGTTGAGTTGGCACATCATGCTAATCAGTCACACCTGGATAAAACCCTGAAACTGGAGCTGCTTGGACCGCACAGCAGCTAATTTATGTTATAATTTATAGTCCATACAAACCAGTAAGCAGGAGCTCCATCTAACTGTTGTTGTAGGATTTCAGTTCTTTTTTATGATTGTTAATATCATTTATCTCCAGGGAAATCACCACCTGGGCTGCTAACATTGATCTATAACTGCAGCTCAAAAGTCAGAGCTTCATTGTTTCCCCGAGGACATCAAAGTCTTCTTTAAACCTGACTCCATGCTTCCCTGGATCGACCACAGCAGGGATGCTGCTGTTCTTTGCTTTCTCTGGTACGTTTATGTTGGCTTTTTGTGTCCTCTTGTTATGAAAAAAAAATCCCACACAGCTTCAGAGCAAAGCTGCACAATGTCCACAGTGACATCTTACAGAAGAAGAAGAAGAAGGAGAAGAATGTGACCATCGGGGAGGTTTTACCCCGACGTCTGTTCAGCCAGTGCCGGTAAAATCCAAAGTTTCTCCAAAATGCAGTCAGAGTGGGAGTCTCTCTCCTAAACGGACCCTGCCACTGTCAGAGAGTTTTATATTTCAGACGTGTGATGGAAAATCATCGGCTACTCTTAAGTTTAAAATTGTTTTTTCTCTAAGCAGCTGCGAGAGTCTGAATAAACTGTGGCACTGTTAAACTCCCAGAAGTGCAAAAGTGCTAGACGATTCACTGTCGTAACCCCCCAGGAGCGTGGCATCTAACGACGTTCTGTGCTGCACGAGTGATAGTCCTGCTTTATTCTGATTATTAACACTCACAATCAGATGTTTAAGAGCGCGCCAAGGTTTGACAGCTTCGATGTTAAACATTTCAGTCGGCTTCCCGTCTTCTTCAGGTGAAGGTTAGAAGACGTGTGGTCAATGAATCTGCACTCAGTGGTTCCAGCTGTGTCTTTGCTGTCATTGGTTCAGACCATCAGAACGTCTCCCAGCCCCCCAATGAATTCAAACCAACACTCACCCTCATAGTCCAGGTCCCAGTGGTTCTTCCTGATGGAGTCATTGTCAGAGCTCGATGGCGGCCTGACAGGAAGGTTGGGAGCAACACTGCACACGACCGGCCCCTGTGTCTTTAGAGATCCGCCTGCTGACGAACCGATCTGGCTGCGTGGACGTAGCGACCTGAACGGCGTGTGGTCGAGGTCATTGGTCGGGCCGACCAGCGAGCTCATCTCAATGGGGTTGACTTCCTGGGAGTTTGCTTTGAGGCTTTTGGCCAGACTAGAGTGTAAGTACCTGCAGGAGAAGCGGCTGACGTTAGAGATTTTATAAGATCTGATGCTCGCGTTAAACCATCCACGACCGGATGTTAACTTTAGAAACAAAAAGTCGCTCTTACCCGTTGGAGTCTTGGACGCAGACGGGTTTTTTCTTCTTGTGCTGAACATGTCGTTTCCTGAGGCAAACAAAGACGCCGACCAAGAAGACTAATCCGAGCACACCGGCACCAATCTCCATGAACTCCACGTATCCAAACGATGTTTTGACCTGAAGGACGGGAAAAAGATTTTTGATATACTGCAACTGAAGAAGAAAGAAAGTTAAGGTTATGTGTGTCTGTCGTCATGACTGACCAGACGCAGCGGTTCGCAGTGGATGGCGCCATTAGTGACTTTACAGTCGAACCCTTGAGGACACACGTTGGGCAAACAATCTGTGTCCTGGCACCTACAAGGTTAAAGGGAGGCACATTAAAGCACTTTCAAAGGATGGAAAACTAAAATATGGCAAAAAACAGCAAACTGTGATTGAAAAGAACCAAAACGATGCACACCTCACATTCAAGATCATCTCCTTAGGCACCTCTGCACTGATTTTCAGTCCCGATCTGATCGCTTACACCCCAAAGCTTTAGTTTCAGAAGGACCTGAATTTCATGTGACCGAGTCCCCAGTTTCAATTCAATTCAAGGTCCCCACAAGAGGAAATTAGTGTAGCAGCAAGGGCAACAATAAGAGTAAACAAAGCAATGATAAAAAGCCACAAGTCAGTTATTTGCCATTAAGGAGACGGTTGCAGCAGGAATAAAGGAAACCTGAAGTCTGTTGCTCTTCCTCACAGGAAGTCTAAAACGATGGCCAGAGGGCAGCGAGTCAAACTCACTGTGAAGTGGACGTTTCAGACAGTTAACAATAGAGCGAGCTTTCCTCAGCACATGCTCGTTATAAACGGTTCTTCAGTCACGTTACCGAACAAAGCGGCGATACAGAAAGAAATAACAGATTCAATAAAACTTCTGCAAAACAAGGACAACATTTCAGATGAGACATTAAAAGATCCCATTTTGCTTAAAAGGCCAGTCTCTGCTGGACAGTTTTGGTATGAGCCGGTCTGTAACCTGAGCCTGTTTGTCAGCATCCACTGGGCTGTGCAGAGTACTTCGCCCGGGCAGAGACCTGGCTGATCCCTCTTTATGTGGGACCTGCCACACTGTGTGCTGAACACACACTTTTACCATCTTTTCCTGCATCAATGTAAAAGTGTCTCATTTTTTGCACTTATTATTTTTTCACGAGATGAAGAATGATCACATGATGCGCAGACAGAATTTAACGCTACTCCAACACAAAAACGGGAAACAGGTTAGAGGACTCTCAGGTGACTCTCTGTGCTAATCCAACCTGCCACTTTTACAGAGCACCTCTTAGCTTTAGCAACACGTCCTACATTTAGTTTGCTAGGATGTGGTGGGTGGAGCCCCATTCACAGGAAACCATCCAAACTTACCTCCCAAAACGTCCAAAAGTAAAACGGTGCAAAAAAGGAGATGACCCAGAATGTGAGTTTGCCCAGATGTAAATCAGTGTTCTCGGGGATGTAGATGAACTGTGTGCCTCCACTGCACACTCAGCTTTCACAGATTTGAGAAGAAGTGACCCTGTTTGATTAAAGCACAGCTATCTCTGAGACAGGTGAGAGCAGAGACATCCAGATGTGATCAGGAACTCCAGATGTGTGCAGCTGCAAGTCTCCAAACAAGGCCGGGAAGTTGACGTTTTTAGGAGGCCTGGTGAAGGCAGGACGTGTTTAGTGAGCAGGAAACGGATTAATTTATGCTCTGTTTGAAATGAAACCAAAAAATTATAAAAGGTGATAGCCGCGCACACAGCAGCTCCTGGCCCTCCTCAGCTGGGCTGCTCTGCTGATGAGACTGGCCAAACTCCAGAGTTTCCTCTTTAAACTGCAGCAGCACTTTGGTCCTGAAGCCTGTCTGAACAGGCGCTCGTTAGTGGAGAGGAGCACCGAGGTGAAGGTTAAATTGGCTGATGATCCTAAAAGCTTCACAGCTGCCCTCCATCTTTCAGGCACGGGCACGAAACGCCACCCTGAGACCCTGCTGGCACAGCTCTGATTGCTGAGTGCTGGAGCGGCAGTGCTCACACAAAGCTGTCGCTCTGTTTTCCATAAATGTGCCCGCAGCTCAGTTTATTTCCCCGGTGCTCAGGTCGCCCGCTGTACTTCACTCAGTGTGTATCCCAGCAGCGCTTTGCAGACAAAAACACGTTTCCTGTTATTATCTGAAGGAGGACTTTGGTTTGGAGACCAGAGGAAAGTTTCTGAATGACTTTGGACATTGTAAATAAAATCTCCTCATGTGTGCTGCTGTCCACCACACGCTGCTGACAGCTTGATGAAATATCTCTGCATGTTTTCCTAAAGCAAAAGTACGCCGCCTGCAATTACCATCCAGCAGCAGCCATTTTTCATTCAGCGAATGAATCCAACCCACCTGGAAGAGGGACGCCAGCTCCGAGCCGCGGGGAGCGAAGCAGCTTAATGAAAGGAAGGAGATGCAAATGTGGCCGTAACTCTGTGAGGGGATGGCTGAGCGACGATGAGCGTGCACGTGCGCGCGTGCGTGTGTGTGTGTCACACTGGGTCTAATGGTTCGCTTTTGTCATTAGTTTCAGTTTGATTGATTTTTGCTAAAAATGTCAGTTATAGTTTGTTTTTGTTAGTTTCAATGCTCTCAAAAAAAAAAGCCCAGAAGTAGAGCGTGTAACACCCGCCATGTGTTGGCGACCACATCAGTGGGAGGCGACCTCCAAAAGTGTGCCTGCAGTCGCTCTCAGACAGACTTGAAGGTTTGCAATTAATCACCGTCTAACTTATAAACACAGACAGACCAACACGTTGCAGTCAGTCTGAGTCCGTCTGCGACGATGAGTGCATCTCGTCTGCGCCCTGTGTCTGTGCAGTCAGGGCTCAGCGGGCTGCAGACTGGGTGTAACGTGATCGTACTGGAGGCTAAAAATGAAGGTCTCGATGCACCGACGTCACTCTAAAGACAGCGGCTGACTGTCAATGGTTGCAGACCTGGTCTCCAAGCCTGAAGCGACTATTTCAAAGGTTTAGTTGTTAGTTTAGTTTCAGTGACCACATTGGTTTGTTATCACTGGAGCACATGCATCAAAAACACAACGCTTTTTGCACATGTGCAGCAGCAGCTCACTAAAGCAAATATCTAATCAGCCAATCACGTGCTCAAAGAGGCTGTTGCCATGGTCTCAGGGTTTGATGCTGAATTGTGTTTCTCCTCTTATTGTTTCAGGATCTTAGTTCATGCACTTGAGTCTTGGTCTCTCTATTTGGTTTCCACCCACTTGTCTGAGTTAAGCAGTTATCACTTCTTCCTGTCTGTCTTTCAGGACATTTTTAGTTTTGGTCAGTCCATAAAAATCAAGTAGCCGGCAGACTACAAAGAGGGTGATGAGGCAGGATCCATCACTCAGGGCTGGGCCCAGACGGAGAAGTTATGAAGAATAAGATCAACTCTGTGCTTACGTTGATTTATTTGCCAGTCTGTGAAACCAATAAAATGCGTACGACTGTTCTTGATTATATATCAGAAACATGTCAGAGTTTTAAGATGACTCCGATGAAGCTGTGCTGTCAGGTGAAGGTTGAGGGCTGCTGTGTGAAAACAGTTTTACAAAGCAGAGCTGGAGAAAGTGTGAACGCAACGACCCATCCTTGCTCGTCCCGTCACAATAAGAACCAAAATATCTGAGCGCTGTTTCTAGCAGCTCTGAAGGCAAAGGCAGGCTCCACTGTACCTGATAAAGTGGCTGTGATGGTTGACAGCATCAGTGAATGACGTGTGTGTGTGGACATGTGCCTACCTTGTGTCAGGGTTGTCCAGCGAGCAGTTGCACAGGTAACCTTGAGCCATGGGCACGCACACCCTGCCTTGGGTGCACGGCTGAGAGGCGCACGGGTTGTCGGTCAGCTCGCACCGGACACCGTGGAAGAGTCCCGCACACCTGCAGTGCGCCTCTGCGGAGTAAATAAAACACACCCAGACATGTGAGACCAGAGCGACTGATCAAAGCACAGTGAGTCTCCCCTGCAGGCACGAAATAATCAAAGCAAAGGTGAGCAAGGTCCGGCCGGAGAGCGCAGCAGCTCTCCGATGTTTAAAGGGAAAAAAGGTTTATTCTGCTGCAGATAACTGGCAGAAAATAAGACATGGACTCAAGTCGAGCAGCAAACATCATGTTTGATCAACCAGAATCAGAGAGGGAAGCCACCAGGCCGAGGAAGCAGGGATCAAGGACACAGGCCGAGGAAGCAGGGATCACAGACTGAGGACACGACTCTTCTGTTATCATGTCTGAATAATGAGCACAGACGCCTGTATTTGTCTTAACCTGGAGGTGATAACAATGAAACTTTCCTGATGAGCTTGTAAAGAAAGCAGGCGAGGATTTAGAGCAGCTGATTACTAATTTTAATTCAGCTGATTTTTAGTAACTTTAGTATATTTAATGAAGCCGTGCAACATTTTATAATGATACTATAAATATTTTAAACAGGGCTTAGTTTGAATTTTTGCTCCGAGTTCAAAGAGTTTATTTCTGACTTTGGTGAATCTGGCTGCTCGTCTCAGAGTCGTCTTTATGTTTTTCTGATCTGTCATCTTTCTCCAGATTTCTTCTTAATCACATTTTTAATATTTGGCATTAAATATGCTAAATTATGGTATGGATGGGACGATGTGGGTTCCTGCTGAATCGGTCACGTGTTATCTGAAAGCTCAGGGAGCCGAAGAGGCAGCGCGTGAGGAAGAGACGTGTTGCCCGGTCTCGCTCACTAATGCGTTTTTAATGGTCGTGGGACAGCAACCGTCTCCTCCTCCTGTGGCGCTTCACCTTTTCTCCTTTCTGTACTTTAGTTACTGAGCTCACATTGTTTGGTTTTTTATCTATCTTTAAAAAGTCATCATAACAAAAATTCAAATTAAACTTTGAATCTTTCTAGCTCTCATACTTGGTTACGAATTAGCAGGTGCTAAAAATGAACGAACACATGCTGTGTGGTATTTCCTCAAGTTTTGGGATATTTTTACCACTTTTATTTTGGCGGGTTAGACTGGAGGCTGAGGGGAAGTTAATGATGTAAGAGCCCTGAGTTGGACTTGGGACTTTGGCCCTGAAGTGTTTGTCTACACATCTGTGCACATCTGGAAAACTTGGCTTTAATTTTGTACTTTTAGGCAACTCACCTCCCGTGGCGTCCTCCTCGCAGACACCTCCGTTCTTGCAGGGGCTGCTGTCGCAGGCTCCTCCCCCGCCACAGCACTGGTACACCCCAAACACCCTCCTGCTCCCTGACCCTCTCCACTCCGCCGAGTCGCCTGCTCTGATTGGCTCCCCGTTGAGCTCCAGGCCCTCGAGGCAGCCGCTGAAATCATGTTGGTGGAGCTCTGGAGGAGAACCAAAGAGCAACGCTCCATGGGAGCGCAGCATCCGGCACGGCTCGGCCGAGGAGGCAGACGCCGGATGCTGCTGGTCCAGGGTCAGCCTCAGCGAGGAGGAGTTGACCTCCAGCAGGACGCTGTGCCAGCGGCCGCCCGACACCATATGAGAGCCAATCAGCAGCGAGCTGGGGGCGGCGGTTCCACATCTGTATCTGAAGAGCAGCTCTCCGCCGGTCAGCTGATGGAGGAAGACGAAGGTCAGTGAGACGCACGCATGAAAACCAGAGAAGAATACGTCTCCATTTCTGAGTGTAAATCTCTGCCTCGTATTATTTTCTTTATTTCTGTTAGATGAACAAAAAACATTACTGAATATTATTTAAGCACCAACGTCCTGTTTGGTAGCTGACGTTTGATGCTGCGTTCAGGTTCAGTGGTTCCATCACTCTTTGCTGATTTTGCAGTTTGTCAGAAAACAGCTCAACATGCTGCTTTAAATTCATCTTCACTCATTTAGACTCTCGTTGTGACTTATGTTTCAGATTTTTAGTTTAGACAGCTGGGGTCGTTCACGGTGAATAAATGTGAAACGAGAAATTGTGCCTCTCAGAGTTTCTGCGCGCTCAGCGTTTCCAAAGCCAGGTCATGTTGTCTGCATGTAATGCCGCCCTCCTCACACGACCGAGGAGCGTGGATGATTTGCCCCCGCCGGAGGCTGGGATGCATTATTGATAGCTGCTCTGTCTGTTCGGCGTGCTCCTGTCTGTATTTGCAGCCCTCTGGAGCATTCAGGCCGGCCTCCGGGTGATGCTGCTCTCTGTCGCTGCCACATGTTCTCTTTGCTTTCCCATGGCAGTAAAAGCTTCAGCAGTGATTCATATCGGAGGGGCCGGACCTGCAGGATTCTCTTCATGGATCAATGACAGTGCAGGGGGCCGAAGGAGGGAGCTGAGGGCTGAATCGTGCTGCTCGTCTTTAATCTTTTTCACGTGCATTCCTGTGACTCCTGCTGTGATTTATGGCAGCCGTGTGAGGGAGGCGGCGCACTCTGATGCACTCGGACTTTTACACCATCAGCGCAGCACGAGTGGAGTCCAGCTCCTCAGAGACTTCAGCTCTGCAGCATCAGTGCTTCGCGCCGCTATAAATCACAGCCTTTCAGAGCTGCTGGTAAACTGGAGAGTGCGTGTGATGTGTGTCATGGCTGCACGCAGGCAAACAGCAGCGCTGGTGTCAAACCGAGAGGGAGAAGGCCGATCTCAGGCCAAACAAGGAGAACTCAGCAATCTGACATGCTTCAAAAATACAAAGTCAGGAAGTTTCCAATTAAAAACAAGGAAACCCTCGGACACGCCCCTTTCCCTGCCCTCATATGGCAAGAAAACAAACGCAGAGAGATCTCGAACACTTACGAGCATTACTTCATTCACTGCTCAGTCTCATCATTAAGGGGCTTCTTCATTCCCACAGTCGAAAAGTGCCTTCTCAGAGGGCGTGGCCTGATTGTCAGGGTTTTGTGTATTATTGTAGGGTCTTTACCCCACAATACAAAGTGCCTGACTGTTGTTGTGACCTGGTGCTATGTTAATAAGCTGTATAGGAGTCTGGGCTTTCAGAAGAGCTGCACAGCCAGTAAACTGCATATCTGACCAATCGAGCTACGTGACCGTCATTCTCACATCCTGGATATGAATCCAGACTTTTGGAGGAGCGCTGGTCTTTAACGGTTTGCAGAATTCAGGTGATGACTTAGCGCTTAGGCCAGAAATGTGGGAGGATGAAATGCAGCAGCTCAGACCGCTCAGCAGACACATCAGGCTGGCTGAACGCTGATGTCATAGCGCCATGTTTATCAGGACCCATGCTCTCACGTTTAGCATAAAAGCACAATAACTTTTGTTTACTCTCTTTGGGCATAAATAGTGACTCAACCTGGGAGACATGTAATTACATTTTCACTCATGTGGTCCTGGGAGTATTGGACATATTCATCACTGTCTGCGCTGTGCCTGATCAAAATTCACCAGCACTGAGAAAAAGCTGCAAACTCCTCCTGAGGGAGACGCGACTGCTTTCCAAACATGAAGATGAATAATCATCCATTCAGTGTTTGCATGAAGACCGTCCAAGCAAGAGCTGCAGTTCCTCTGCCGTGAGTCGCTCCCGCAGACAGTTTCCCCCTTCTTAACAGCGCCTCTTTCCCTGACAGGTGGATGGCGACACCTCCACCCAGCTCCTCTGGCCAGCTGTTCCTAAACCTACTTACTCACGCCCCGCCCCCCTCCACAGTGCTCGGTGTTGAGCTGTTGTCTCCATCTGACACCAGCGTTGATGTGTTACTTCAGTTATTACATTATATGTGGTGCACAGTTTGACCATGCTTAAGGCAGGACAGGCGGGGGGGGGGACAAAGGTACAACACCTGGAACACAAACGATTGTTGATTATTCGAAAATAATCAACAATCTTCTTGTGTGTGTGTGTCTTTGTCATGAAATGGCACACACACACACACACACACGCACGCACGCACACGCACACACACACCAGGACACCCCATGGATGTTTTCTGTGTTGTGCCTCCTTTTCTTTTGCTGGTCTTCCTTAAAGAAGAAGGATGTTCAGTCCCGTTGTTTCCTCACTGTACCCTCGTCTTCAGTGTGAAGGTCCTTCCTCTAGACCTCAATGTTTGTGTAGCAGTTTTGGGTTTTATGGCGTCGGACATCACAGCCTAATCTCGCCAGAGCTTACTGGGCGTGCCCTGGTCTCTTCCCACCTGGACAGGAAACACCTCATCTGAGAGGCTCCAGAGTGGTCAAATGCTGAACTGCCTTTCTTCTTGTCTTCAGAGCTGAGGCCAGCCACCCATCAGGGCATCACCGCGAGCTCACAGGTAGGAACGCAGCCCGACTGATAAATGGACAGCTCCTTTTCTTCAGTTCAGTCGATCTCCTACTCCGCTCTGATTGTGGAGCGACAGGAGGCCAGGTCTCGCCCGCCGCAGACTCACACTGGTGGAATAAAACAAAGGTACGACTGCTGAATGAGACAGGATCCCCTCCTCTCCCTCACCGGGATAAAAGCCTGAACTGACATTTCCCTTGTTTTGTGTCACTGCAGAAACACTGACTGGTGTGGAGCGCGCTCGCTGCTGCGCTGACGAGTGACACATCGCCTCTTCCTGCGCTGCACTTCTCACCCCGGCAGCTTTTCATCCACGCACTCACACATTTCCATTTCAAAGGAGCCGATTCCCAGCGCACGTGTGCAGAAACAAAGGAATTAACGGCAGCAAACAGGTCTGAAGGTGAGCGCGTGTTTCCTGTCCCACAGGTGTGAATGCTGATGGAGAATACTGATGAGGTGTGGAAGAATACACTCATATGCACATCAGCTCAGTCCTCCTGGGTAATCAGGTGTATGAATAGTGCCTCGTATGTTCAGGAGGTTTCTCTGAAGCAAACCCAGGAGCTCGCTGTTCAGAAATTCCTTTTGAAGCCATTTCTGCTCATAATGAAGCGGGACTGAGATCCGAGGCCCAGGAGGGAGAATCCCGGGAAAGGATGAGAACGAGTGAATATTGAGCCGGTGAGGTCATAGAGGAGGAACGCCCAGGAGGCAAAACGTCATCAAGAGATTTCAGTCGATTTCTAATCCATCAAACCAGGTTTGTGTCGTCGGTTATCAGTTCAGGTCTCATTATTCTCTGTCAGCTTAACAAAGCTCCCTGCACTGCTCCACCAACCGAGGCACACACCTCTGTTCAGAGACAGCCTGTGAAACTCTGCAGGCCGGGGGGCAAGCTTCCTCCACTTATCCTCATCAGAGTCACGGGGGGGG
>VOQK01042973.1:0-10003 GCA_015052645.1 Benitochromis conjunctus | reverse complement strand
GTCACGGGGGGGGGGCTGCGACCATAGGTCTAGGGTACACCCTGGACAGGTGTGTCACAGGGCTAACACAGAGACCCCCCCAACAGAAAGACCCACGGCCTGATGGTGGAACTCAGGACCTTCCTGCTGTGAGGACATTGCTAATCACTGCACCCCCGTGCTGCTTTTTGGAAAATAGTGTCCTCCCCGTTGTCACCAAGCGCCAGCTCACGGGGATGATTGTTACCTTACAGTGTAAAGTAACCCGAGGTGAGTCGTGATTTGGTTCCATATAAATGAAACAAACTGGATCTGCACGGTTCCAGTGCTCTGCTCCACACTCGTGCATGATAAGCACGCGCTCGCATTTTTACACGCATCTCTGTTGGTGCTGTCCTGAGACATAATGAAAGGAAAGTGCAGCGCGCCTCACAGGAAGTTCCCCCTGAGCTGGGCCTTTTCCAGTGCACCAGAGAGATGGCATCTCTGTGTAACTCTGATGTCTAATGATGACACTAATCAAGCAGCAGACTGATACAAGCTGATTTAAGGCGGGGCTCCGTGGGGAGCGTCGAGCGAGACGTTTCCAGCTCTGATTCACAGATATGACCTGATGCTTCATGCCCGCTGACATCATCTTGAACACTGATATTTGATTTGCTCGTTGAGTGTGTGTGAAGCATCTGATACCCGCCGAGCTGCTGGTCTCCGTTCTTCTGGCTGTGGTGAGTCTGGGTCAGTCCGCCTGTTTTATTGTGGCGTCGCTGACATTTCAGACGACGCGGACCTCTCTGAGCTGACGAGGCAGGCCAGCACGAGAGTGGAGTTGTAGAGATGCTCAGCTTTCTTTGCTCACTGCTTTGAAAGAAAGCTCCGTACCATCATGCTGGTTCTCCCGACAAATGGAGAGCATATCAGGCATTCCTGTCTTGCATCTCCGCGTGACGGGTACTTTTACGTGCTCATGTCCTAAATGCCTGATTGAATTTCAGACGCGCTCCTGAATCGCAGACCTGCATGAGTTTCCACGCTGGCTGAGGAGGCGTCTGATGCAGGTCCCGGGTTGATGCGATCACGTGACCCCTCTAATCCGCTGCGATGACTTTAGTGTATTTAACAAAGCCACTCGAGCCTTTCTGTGAGCTGCTCTCAGAGTCTGACTAAACTGGAGCAAAGTGCATTCTGGGTAACCTCTCACACAAACCCCTACACTAGCCCTGCGTTCAACAGGATGAGGCAGATATAAATCGCCGTCAGAAACAATGACAGCTCAGATCCATTCTCTGGAAAACTACATGAGCTGTGAAACCAAAGACGTCCTGCTCTCTGACGACGGCGCCGCAGACGCACACGTACCTGTAAAGCTCCCCAGCCGGTGCTGCTGTTGGTGGACACGATGACGCCACGCTTCTGGGTCGTCTTGAACCTCAGTGACAGTTTGAAGTCCTGCCTGTCCTCGTCCATACGGTGAAGGTACCTCAGGTAGGACCTACTGTCGAACCTCAACGCCGACTCTGAGACACAAACAGAGAACACACAAGCAGAGGTCACACACGTGCAAGAATGAGCGGGCCAGGCATTAGCCTGGTTCATCCTCGCGTGAGTAAATGTGCCGGTCATCGCTTTTTTGGCCGACTTCTACAACTTTTGTTTTTCTGACTTTAACTGCGTCGACCACGACGGCGCCACCGCGGCGAGCTTCAGAGATCAGAGACAGAAATCAGACGTTCCTCTCACCTGATACCTGCAGAGCAGTTCTCACCAAATCAGCTCAGCATCCACTAATCTTTAAAAGAGCCCCGCCTGTTAATACAGATTAGAATGATTCATGTTTTTACACCTTCAGATGAAACGAGGTGGTAACCTGATCAGAACGTGTGATCTCTGATCTGACAGAAACTTTATCTGATGTCGTTACTGGAAAAGGAAAAAACAGAGCATGAAAGCAAAGAGTCAGGCGCAGACGCCAACCGCCAACCGCGAGTCCGGCAGCAGCAACCCGGAGCAGATTAGAGCAATGAGCAAATTTCTCTGCTGCTTTTGTTTTCAGTTGTTCTAAGATGAAACTTTAATGACGCCTGTGGGGAGGTTCACTAAACACCAGAGTCGAACCCAGGAACTCTAAACCGGCTCGTGAACTTTGACCTGCAGGAGAAACACGCGGCAGCAGGTGGGACCTGCAGCGTGGCACGTCCGGCACAAAACTCAACCTTCACTGGTTTTAAGAGCAGAGCGGTAACCAGTAGCGGTGATGAGGAGAGCGAGCACATCAGCGCTCCAGGGGAAACCCCCCCACAGCAATAATCCGTACAGGAACGCCTACACAAATCCCTGAGGATGAGCCAATAATGTGGCCTGCTGCACATCATGGCGTTGCCGAGGGAATACTGACAGCCATATATGAACTCTGGGGATTTACGCCCTCAGTTCGGTTTGTGCAACCGGTAAGAAGAAGGTGGAGCGGTTAAGCTGAACCACGTGATGCACCAGGACAGGCTGATGCTCGTGAGAATATTTACCCTCCTCATCCTCAGATCTCAGGAAGAAGAGGACAAAACTGCACACAAGGAAGTATGAAAACATCATTTTCTCTGCAGCTGTTTGAATATGGAGTGACTTCAGGCGTTAGGAGGTCCGTATACTCGTCATCATGAAACAACACATAAGCATGCAGCCTGCCGGGTAGAGACTCCACGACGACGTTCCCTTTAAAGCCACCAGCCTCCACCACAGTAAAACTGAAAAAAGGTGTAACAGCTTCACTGACAGCAGGTAAAGAAACACATAAACATGAAGCTGATAAATATGCAGCCCTGGCAGTGGATGGCAGAGGGAGGAGGAGCTGAGCAGTCGTACGAGCCTGACAGAGGACTCGACAAAGAGCTGAACCTCATCTGAGCTGAGCCTCACGTCCGGCTCGCTCTGTTACAGAATGGCGGAATGACCCAGGAGGACGGTGTGCCCTCTGTGGATGCTCGGTCACGTGACGCTACTGCAGCACACTCATCCTCTGCTCCAAACCTGCAAGTCTGATCTTATCGATTCAGACGCTGATCTTCAGACGATGTCCAGAAACAGCCGCTGCATGCTGCCGGCTCACCCTGGACATGCACTCTGAGTACAAACAGACAGGCGGACGTACCGTTGCAGGGACAGGTGCTCTCCCAGGTGTGCTGCGGGGTGGTGTAAGCTCTGGCGGTGGTGAAATGGCTCAGCATCTCTCCCGACAGCCGCACGGAGTTCCTGCAGCCTCGCGGTGGGCAGCCGCTGCCCAGGCAGCCGTTGTGACTCACCCTGAGGATGCTGAGGCCCAGAGAGTCCTCGATGTCCGATATGATGCCTGCACCAAAGAGTCTGAATGTTAGATGGCACACTTACTGAACACTGACCTCATCGACCACCTGTGATCGTGCAGCACGCTCACCTGCGAGCCTGCTCGTGGGCAGGGGCCGAATGGGGCCGCCCTGAGGCTTCCAGATGAGCAGCGCCTCCAGGGCCCTGGGGTCGGGCCGCTGCTGCAGGCTGGCCAGGTGGAGCTCCTGCCGGGGGAGATCCAGCTCTTGTCCCAGGCTGCGCTGGAGGCCTCTCCAGTGATCGCCCAGGAACTCCTCCGGCGACATCCCGACCAGCTGCAGCGTCAGCCCCGAGTCCAGCGCTTGCTGAGTGGCCACCCACACGTGAACTTTGACCCCCGTCCAGACAGTGAACTTCCCATCACTCACGCTGACGTTGAGCGCGTACGAGCCCTCCTCCAGGTGTTCGTCTGCCCAGATTTTGCCGTCAGCCCGGTCTATGGAGAAGCGCCTGTCATCGGGACTCTGTGACACCAGGCTGTAGGTCAGGACGTCCTGCACGTCCTGGTCCGAGGCGTGAAGCCTGCCGACGACCCGGTTTGCAAACAGCCCTCCGGAGGTGGTGATGGAGACCTCCAGCGGCACCACAGAGGGAGGATACTTGCTCTCCTCGGTGACATTGATGTTGACCACGCAGATGGAGGACAGGGGAGGGTGGCCGCTGTCTGTCACCTGAGCAAAGGTGGAGCACAGAAAATTAAACGATCTGATTTGTTCTTACAAAATATCATCTTTGAAATGTAAAAGCTGGGCCAGGTAACACCTCTGTTTGTCCTCATGCACGTGCAGCCATGCAGGTGTGTGTCTCCCTCCTCTCTAACACTCTCTGATAAATGTTTCTCTCATTTACAATCAAAAGCAAAACATTCACATTTCATATTAGTCTTTTTGTTTCTTTGTCGTGATCAACCAAACGCTGTCCAACCGCTGTGATTTATTCTTTTCTCACTCTGACAGGAGAGAACAAAATGAAAAATGCAGCAGTTTGGACCAAAGTATCATCTCTCAGCATCCCAAAATATATTTGTTCCAGCCAACAAAATCCATATAGTGCAGGACGCGAATATGCACCATCAGCTGCAACCTGAAGCAGCCTGAACCCTCAGAATAACCCCGTCTGTAATGGATTATAGTGAAGAGCTAAGGCACGGTCGTTCTTCTGGCTTTCATTTATCCACCTTAAATAATTCCTGTGTTTAAATTCAGTCGTTGTTACTGGGTGTGCAGGGTCAGTCGTGACGGTTCAGAGCTGCAGAAAAAGACGACTTAGTTTTAACTTTTCCTGACGGCACAGCGGCTGAGGCCGAGGGCGACGCTCAACTTTCTAAAACGTCTTTCCTGCAGTGAGAGTTTGTGAGAGAAAGACGAGAGAGCAGAAAGGTGGAGGGAGAGTGGGCAGGGGACGGCGACCTGGGACGGCGACCTGAAGCATCTCACCTGTATCTTGAGCTGATGGTGAGCTTTCACCTTCTTCCTGAGCGGAGCAGAGAGCGACAGCAGACCGCCCTGGTCCACGTGGAAACGGCGGTCCTCGTTCCCGCTGACGATGTGGAAGGAGAAAGGCGGGCCGTTCCTCGGGGTGTCTTTGTCCATCACCACCAGCTGGAGGATGCTGCTGCCGACTGCCTCGCCCTCCTGCGGGACACATTTTTATTTCAGGTCATCATTTTTAGGTTGTATCTTTGCTCCGCACCACCAAACCCCAACATCGACCTCAGAGTTCCCGTTAACCAGAGATTTAGTATGTTCTACCCCACGTTAACTCATTCACATGCAACACTGTATGTACAGTTGCTCTGCCTCTTTCATCAAGCATCCACTGCAATGTCCTCCAGTTCATTCTGCAGGATTTCCTCTGAGGCTTACAAACGTTCAGTCTGCAGGAAGATGTGAAGCATCGATTACACTCAAACACACTCGGCTCACATCCACTTTGCTCACACTGGCCTATTAAGGCTCAGTGACTGCACGCTTTCCTGTCAGCACACATAAAAATCTTTCACCTGCCTCATGCGGTGCTGACATGAGAACCGAAACCAGAGTTTCTGCTCGTCGTTGCTCTCCAGAGCCTCAGAAACACACTCTCACTTACTGTGATCAAGGCTTAGACAATTAAACACTACACGTGACACGCTGCAGAGGTTAAATGCAGAGGCTGGATGGATGAATGGTTGGGTGGGTGTGTGGGTGAATGTCAAATGCCTTATGTGTGCTGCACAGAGCCACACTGAACACGCTCTTCCTGTTTAGCACTCCATCCGTGTTTGCTGGTCATTTAAAGAGCAGCAAACACGGATGGAGTGTCCGTACAGCGCCGAGACGCTTCGGCGCCGTTTCATGGCAGCTGTTTGCACACTGACTCCCTCCGGTTTCCACTGACTCTGCCAGAAAATAATGAAGACCTTCAGCTGTTTGCTGTGATGGATTACCTACTATCTCAAGCAATTTAAGAGGCTTTGCATGCTGATTTTCATATTGTAGGAAATTAATAGAAACCAGAGCTTCCTGAGAAAATAGGTTATCAATCTAAAACATGCAGCGTGCTCTGGGAGGGGCTGCAGTGAAGTATACACCACTCAGAGTTAATGGGCTAAAACGTGCAACACCTCCGGGCGAGGACTTTCAAACTTCCAATTACAGCACGCCTCACAGGACGCAGCAGAGACCAAGCTCGGCGTCATGAGAGTGAGACCAATGTGGAATTATCTTAAAGCTGCATTCTTTCTCCCGTCCTGCAGGGGGCGACTCCTCTGGCTGCTTTAAAATGGAGATTGTATGAAACATTCTACACTGGATCCATGGTCCTTCACTTTACAGACTGGGAGCTGCTTTCACCTGTGTGTGTGTGTGTGTGGACGGGTATATACATCTTCGTGGGGACCAAAAATTGGAAGTTTACTATTCTCGTGGGGACCGACAGCCCTCGTGGGGACCAAAACCCCGGTCCCCATGGGGTTGAAGGCATTTTTCACACTCAAAACGTGGTTTTAGTGTCAGGGTTACAATTAGGTTATGGTTAGGTTTAGGGTAAGGGTCAGGGTTAGTCATTCATTTTTGATGGTTAGGGTCAGGGTAAGCGGCTAGGAAAAGCTTTATGTCAATGAGATGTCCCCACGGGGATATAAATACACACACGTGTGTGTGTGTGTGTGTGTGTTTGGTGCTACATGAATCAAAGTGAAGAGAAAGTACAGGTGAAGCATGTTCACTGGGCTTGATGGCTGTTTTCAGGAGCTACAGTCCATCAGAAGCTGCTGCAGACACCATAAATGACCAGCACAACCTGTCTGAGAAACACCGACAGCATCCATCTGCTGGGCAGAGATTCTCCATCAGGCAGAGCTGGCTGTGGAGATGTCGGCAGATGGGACGATGACCCAGAGTCTGGATTTGTCCTCATACTGAGTTTGGCAGTGTTTCGGCTCCTGGATCAGCGACTTGATGGGAGTTTATGAGCTGGTGGGGGAAACAGCAACTGCCAGTGAGGCTCTGCGATGGGACTGCCAGCAGCGTGAATTCATGTCCACGCACGCAGGCGTGCGGGCATCCACGTCCCAATGAAGCATCCAAAAATACACACTAGAGCGAAAGCTTTGACTTTGCTCCGTAATTAGAAGTTTCAGCGAAACGCTGACGTCTTTCCGCTGCTCTGATCCCTGAAAGTTCAGAAACCGCTCTGATGACGGAGCGGTATTTATCCACCTGTCACAGAGAGTGCTGACAGGTGGATAAACGGTCACCTGTAGTGAGCTCTCTTTAATTACCTGCAGCCATCAGGTCATCTGTCTCAATTATCACCTCATTAGGCTGAGTAGCTGCTTTACGGGGACATCTTAACGCGCTCGTCTCTGTCGGTGTTTATCCACAGGTGCCAAAAGTCACACAGGACTGAACTTTGCCGTCCTCCCTGAGGACAGCCGAGCTTATTAATGATGGAGGTGATTCGTTCTGGCTGGTTCTGGGTAAACATCTCTCTTTTTCCTGACGCACAATCATGATTGTGTCTTTTTAAAGCTGCAGCGGCACAAACCTAAACTCCCTGCCTTACCTGTGATGCGCTCAGCGAGCGAATCCAGTTATGATCCAGGATTCATTAAGACAGAGACAACCCTAAAGCCCACATCACATATCTGCAGGGTTACGAGTCCGAGTGACTGGAAACCTGGAGACTATACGGACCACTGAGCTTGGAGCATAAAGGCATCAAACGAGGATTAAAATGACAAATTAAGAAGCAAACCTTTGAGCTGAGATTATAAAGTCTGAAGATTTACAGAACATGGTGAGAATCAGCCCTCAGAGGTGGCGTGTCGAGCTTGGAGGACGACTCGTTGCAGCTCATGTTAAAGCTCGTTGTCTACGATGACTACAGTTTGGCTGTTATTCTACCAGCGTCACAAACACATGTTATGGATGCTGGAATCTGAGGAACATCTGTCAGTGTAATAATAACATTTAAATGAACAACGTCGGCAATGGTCGGGTCGTCGTACCTGCAGCAGCAGACTGTGGTTGACCTGAGAGAAGATGGGCGGGTTGTCGTTGACGTCGGTGACGGTGACGGCGACGAGGACGGCCGAGGACAGAGGCGGGCTGCCTTCGTCGGCTGCCTGCACCGTCAGGGAGTAGTGAGGGATCTGCAGACGAGTAGAGCGACAGTTTTCACGTGACCTGCTGTTTCCTTTAGTGCGACGGAGCTCTCGATGCTCCTGAGCACGCTCACCTCCTCTCTGTCCAGCGCAGTGCGGACAGTGATGTCACCGGTGCTCGTGTCGATGGAGAACTGCTGCAGAAGGTCACCGCTCACGATGGAGTAGCGCAGCAGGTTATTGACCGGGCCGTCCTCGTCTGTGGCAGTTACCTGGACATGGAGAAAATTATGAAAACCAGGAGAGAAATAACTTCTCCTACCTCTGTGGAGGTCAGGGGTCACACAAAACATCCCCACGATACACCGACAAGTTGAGTCACCAGCGGGTCAAAGGTCACGGAGAGCTCAGATGTCTGTGTGAAGGATGTGGATCCGTGGCTGAAGGACTCTGGTGACCACCTTCACATCCAGCCTCTGGAGCTTCCAGCAGCAGGTGTAAAATCAGATGTTTCTCTGATGTTTCTCACTTTCACCTGAGGATTCAGTTTTTACTGGCAAACACGAAGCCCGGCTCTGCCCCAGGATTTAGCGTCCTTTAGCCTTCCTCACAACAGCGCGCTCTTTCTCACCTTCGTTTAAATGCAGCATTAGCTCGACTCGGATTTTTAGCCTCTTCAGCTTTTCTGATTTCCTAAACCCAGTATCATGATGGTGCTTTTGTTCTCTTTAACGTAACACCTGGAATGAGTCATCTTCTGGGTCGGTTTGAAATGATTATTTAAAGTCAAAACGCGATTAAAAAAAGACTGAATAACGCGGTTCTTTGAAGTCGTCCCGCTGACTTTTCTCCCTCTGTGACTGCAACTAACTAATCCTTTCGTTCCTCTCCGCTAACACAACCTCTGTCTCATTATTTAAAGGTGAGCCTGACAATGTGGCGACAGATGACAAGAAAGACGAGGACAATCAGGCAGCCTCGCTGTGACCGTCAGGAGGCGCTGGGCCGTGTCATTGCTGCGTTATCTCTGCTGCTGGCCTGACAGTTTGACGCTAAATAACGGCGTGTGCGTACATGCATGAATGACGTTTTTCATCAGCTGTTTTCTTTACATTAGCACGTGCACATGTTGTGAGATCATCAGCTTGCACGACCAAGTCTGATTTCATTGATATTTTTGTGTTCACATGGATGCGTGTGTGTGTGTGCCTCACCATACAGAACAACGACCTGTGTGTGAGTTATTCGCGTCTGCAGGGTCAACTCTCACCTTTATCACCAGGCGCCCAGGCGTCAGATCCTCCGACACCTCGGCGCTGTAGTCGCCACGCCTGAACACCGGCGGGTTGTCGTTCACGTCTGTCACGTTAATGACGACCGTGGTGATGTCACTGAGCGACGACTTCCCACGGCTCCCCTCCACCGACAGGTAGTACTCCCGGGAAACCTCGAAATCCAGCGGAGCAACGAGGGTCACGAGGCCTGCAGAAAGGAAACAGCTGGTTTCATCATGTGCTCCTACAACGGCGCTAAATTCATACGAAATACTGCTTACCTGCTGACTGTGAGCACCTGGGGAGGTGTAGGTAAAGGAGGATGGACTCACAGTGTATTTGAATTAGTGTGTGTGGTGCGTTCACTGAGCCAACTCAAAAGCGTGATTTTGATGTTTGAATCATCGGTTAATCTGATGAAACTCCTCCAGTCGACCAATCGTGTTCTTAAATATGAGAAAAGCAAAGCGAACCAGCAACGACTCAGCAATGATGGAGCAACGACAGAGCAATGATGGAGCAACGACAGAGGAACGACGGAGCAATGATGGAGCAATGATGGAGCAACGACGGAGGAACGACGGCGCAATGATGGAGCAACGACGGAGAAACGACGGCGCAATGATGGAGCAATGATGGAGCAACGACGGAGGAACGACGGCGCAATGATGGAGCAACGACGGAGAAACGACGGCGCAATGATGGAGCAATGATGGAGCAACGACGGAGCAACGATGGAGAAACGACGGCGCAATGACAGAGCAACGATGGAGCAATGACAGAGCAACGATGGAGAAACGACAGCGCA
>VOQK01042972.1:58561-69692 GCA_015052645.1 Benitochromis conjunctus | reverse complement strand
CCCCTCAGCCCATCTGGTCATTTGTGTTGCCATGTCCCTCGTTAGGCCTTCTTCGTTCAAAATCATCATGTTGTCAGGGCCTCAGAGTAGATTTATTGTGTACGGTGTTAAAACCATACTGGCCTCATTTGAACCATGTGGTTTGAGCTTTTTTTAGGAGATGCTCCGGTGGTCAGTGACATGACTTAAATTGGAATGCAGTGCAATAAACCCATAGGAGGAAACACAGCAACTCATTAGAGTGGTTACAAAACTTACCACACCCAGGGAGACCCAGTTCAGAACCACAATTAGAGTCCTTGATTTTTTTTTTCCCTAATATGGGATCCTTAAAAGATTTGGTAATGGTGTCTTTGCGGGGGAGGGCTTGGGTACGGGTACGGTTGAGTAGGGACGTTGAAAGCAGACAACTGGCGCTCCCTCTATCATACTATTGCCTTATTAGTGCTGAGGCAGCAGTGTGTGGACACAGGCAGCATGCTGAGTCTAGCACTACCGCAGCACAAAGACTTCAGGGCCCCAGGACTTGAAGTAAGCCAAAAAACTGAAACACTGACAGAGAGTAACAATGAAACAGAGCAGGCATTATCTGCACAGACCACTTCCCCTGTCACAGCAGAGACTGACAGGTGCCTCTCTGCGTCCACAAACATGCGCTGATACACAACAGCACACCTGTGACAATGTTGGCTCTCCAAATTTCTCTGAGGACTTTCTGCGCAGGAAACAGTAAAGAAAATGGGTTTCTGTCGGGGCTCGGAGGACTCATCGAAGCCCGGTGGTTGAAGGTTAATGGAAAGATATGAGAGGTAGACAAAAGAGCTGTGGCGGATGAAATTACTCCTGAATGGACAAAGGGTACAGGTCAACACGCTAGTGTTTGACCTCATACGCCAGCTCAACTCCTCCATTCAGCAGGTTGTTCACCCCGATGATGAACTGTGGTAGCAGGTCAGCCTTTTTACATTGAGCCAAACCGTTGAATCAGGCTTATATTTAATTTGGTTAAATGAAAATCTGCATGCAGAGCAGCCCTGCAGGGTGATTAGCTAAGCAACATGTCACACTTATCAGCTGCATGGACAGAAATCAGCACTTGACACAAAGTCAGTCAAAGTTGCAGTTCCACTGTGGGCATGCAAGCAGCTGAGACATCCATCACTCCTCCACACCCAACACCTCAAAGTGGACATGATCAAGGAATTATGTGGAATGGGTACATTCAGCCACTCATCTTACATTACCCACCACAGTCCAAAAATATAATTAAACAGTAAAAAATATATATGCTGGTGTTATTATCAGTGACAGTTATTGGTGACATCTTTCTTTTTCTGGCTATTCGTGAGCCAGACATGACAGACAGCTTCAACGTGTTGTTAAGTACTTGTTGAATAACCTCTAAGAATTAAGCCACTACACTTAATTCTTAAAATGTGTTTTTCAGCTGCTATTGAGAAAATTTAGCAAAGTTTAGACAAAGAATAAGTCAGACCTTTAACCAAAGTCTCATTTATAGTTCTTCACCATTTCAAAGACCTACCTACAATGACCCACATGAAGCTCACACCAATATTAAGTTTTCAATGAGATGAGGTATTCAAAAAGAAATGTGAAATATTGTCAACTGTAATTACTTTCCCACTAGCGTTAATACAGACAGTCTATAAATGGCATTACCAACACTGCAAACAAGCACTAAAGTAAAAGCTTTGGGATAAAACATTTCAAAAATCCCCTGTGAGTCAAAGGTTTAAGCTTCAGACTTTTATAAACAGTTCCTGACATTTTTTTCCCTCTACAAGAGGTCAGAGCCAGGATCTCTCTAAAATAGCCATCTAAGGCACACACAGCTCTGGCTGTGAGCACAAAAGCCCCACCCACCTACCCTCTGAGCCATCTGTTTGCAAGGGGGAACCAATCAAAAGAAAGCTGGCTTAAAGGGCTGGTGGCATTAAACCCTTAAAAAGAAGTAAACCTTTTTTCCAGACACAGAATGAACCGAGGAGCTGCAAAGCAAAGCTGCGTAAAAGATAAATTAGGATTATTTTTGAACTGTGAATCATACACAGCTACTCTAAGAAATTATCACATCCATTTTTCCGGGAACTGAACAAACACAAACAAAAGACGTGCTAAGGAATTTTCTTCCCCGTTTCTATTTTAAAGCACATATTATTATCATCACCTGTATTATCCTTCCTGTGGCAGAATTTTAAAGCTGATAGAGGCTTGTTTGTTTGAGGAAACCAATAAGTTTCTCCAGATACTTTGCAAACTAACATATATATGCCGAGGATTGTGTATGACAAATGCAGGTGCTTTTAGTATCTACAAATCATCCAAATGTGCACGTGTTTGTGTAGCGATAATCACTTCCAGGCTTACAAAGCTGGCCAATATCATTTCATTAGGGCAGAGGAGCGAGTGCTGAGGCTTTGGCTGAGATTAGGGTGGACAGAGAAACTCTACCCCAACCCCAGTTGTCCTGAAGACGTGGGTTGGGGGGGGGGTGAGTCAGTGGGATTATTAGTGGGAGGTTCAGCTGTTTATTATTCCAATTCTATCTCTAACAGCTGAAAATTGGAGAATTAGGCAATAGCCCTGAGCAACCCAGGGATCAATGCAGCGGGGTTAAACCCTGTGGCATTGCTGCACACACCGACAGCGCTTTCAGATACTGACGCAGCACATACACATACCCCACACCGCAGAGGTCATTCACAAAACTTAACAGACACATCAGATTTACCGCTCCGAAGTGATAAGACACACACGGACTTCACAGGTCGATGAATCGCTTCGCACTTCAGTTGTGGAAGAGCCTTTGAAAAGCATAAGGATATAGTAGATGGTTAAAGCTTTAGAATTTGGTGAAACTGCATTCAACGTCTCTTTTCAAATGAGAGCACAGCGTCTGTAAAGCCTCAAACACAAACTAAAGCCCTTTGGTTCTGTATTTGAAGCCTATAAAAATAATATATGTACCCCTCTGTACACCTTACCTCTTCTGACCAAAGGGTAACTACAAAGAAAGCAGTGAACAATGTCTTGGAGAGAAAAATAAATAAATAAATAAATATAACACACACAGTTTGACAGTCTCTAAATACACCCTATCACCCTATGACTTTCTTTGCGATCGGCATAAACCTGTAGTGTCAGAGTGCCTGTAGTCACGTTCATGCATGTTGTTAATCTGGATAGGGTCATGTGACACTGGGAACCTGGAAACCTGAACTTTCCACACCATGCAGGCATGCAGTGTGATGGCATGGAAACAGAGCTCTGGACATATGGAGGTCAGGGAGTTGAATTTGGATTTTAAATTGGTTTCAGGTTCAGGTTTGTGCCGTTTAGATTGGTTATTGTGATGGAGGAGGACAGAGGACTCCAAGTAGACAAAATAGAGCTGACATTAAATACAATGAGAGAATCCGCTGGCTGCAAGACCCAGCTCTAGTTACCGTCAATAAAAGTGTTTTTCCTGGCTCAGAATGAGCCTTTGGGCATCGACTGCACACAACCATGAACCTGATTGTTTAGTGGAAAGTAAATGTAACGAGTCCGTGTCAACAAATTTACTTTTTCAATCAATTTTGCGGTTAGTTCTGACTGTTAATCGATAGATCAAACACAGATTTTGCATGATAGCTCACTCTGAATTGTGCTCTCCAACTGACAAGATAAATACAAATTTTGAAGATGGGACTTAAAAGATGTGGGGAGGCAGCAAAAATGTTCATATGGAAGGAAAATCTGCATGTGATTGAATCTCAGCACCTACGCAGTGCAGCTCCAACTCCCATTATGTGTATGCGTGCATTCCTGTGATATGTAATAATTTCAATCATTTGAATCTGAGGCATCCTTTAAAGAAAAAAAAGAATTCACCAATACATTGAATTACATATACCAGAGGCACGCACGTCTTTATGTCCTACAAATGAGGGCAGCTGTATCAGTAATGATAACCGTGCTTACTGAGGCAGATTGTAACTTGATGCTACAAGTCACTGACATTAATTTGCAAAAATGCTTACTTAATGAAGATGACTTCCTTAAATAATTGCATGCATTTATTCACTGTGAATAGGTCAGCTTTAAATTGCATGAATGCATTCATTATTTCAAATTTCTTCCAATAATTTCAGTCTTTTGGCAAATGGCTGGACAATGACTCACAATGTGCATTTTCAGCCTACTCAGCTGGTAGAAACAAACTTTATGCAAGTAGCTGAGTCACGATCGCAGGAACGTTGCAAATAAGCGACTAAAGAGTTAACAGAGATAAACTTGCAGCTTCTTTCTGCAAAAATAATTCAGAGGACGCCGATTAGATCATCTCTACCTAGCAACTAGCGTGGCACAGCTATGTTTGGATAAAATCTCAATTATGACTCAGCCGTACCAGCAGGTTGTGATAAATTTGTTTGTGACAGAAAAGACTTTGGGAACATCGACTGAAATTGATTTTACTTTGAGAGGCCATTTCATAAATGCAGTGCAGGTATGAGAAAAATCAATGTTTGCCATCTGCTTGCAACCTTAACAGTGCGATTGTATCCAGCATGACATCACAGCGAGAAAATACAGGCAATGCGTTTTACAAATAAGGTGGTAAGAAAGATGATTTACTTGCATTTGTATGCTGCATATGTATATGGAGTGTAATAAACAACGGGGTACGGGGAATACACAAAGACACGACACAAGGCAAATCAGGACACACACACACACACACACACACACACACACACACAAAACTAAGCCGTTTAATAAACAGAATTTAACCGAACAATGAATATTTTCCCTAATATTTTGTAGTGTAGGTATGATTCCTTACAAGCATAATATTACAGCGCACTTCAAAAATAACCTGGTTTTAATGTCACAAGTCCTGACTCTGCTTGGATCAGCTGATTGCTGTGTTTGTGCTGCTCCAAATACACGTTTTCCAAGAGAAAAAGCTGCTAACTGAGTTATTGTAGACAAACTATGCAGCATCAACACTCATATCATGGTTGAAGGTCGATCCTCCCATCTCTACTTTTTTAAAGGTTTCCATTTATCGGCCATTTTTAATCTCAGATATCGATAAATAGCTAATATACCCGGCCCGCTGATATATGGGTTGGGTGTTAATGTCTTTCACAAACTCCTCACTAGCTCCATTTCTAAAAAAGCTCCTGATTCGGTCCAGTCAATCAGAAAATGATCTTAAATCAGAATTTACTTAATGAGTTTTCATTAAGTAAAAATGAGTCTCTTGGTTGTAGTCAGTGGAAAGTTTGCTAGATGCTCATCCTCTGAGGAAAATTATATAATTAACATCAGCCCGGACAACTACATAAATCTGAGTATTAAAATCCAGCTGGTATACACAGCATCTTTTAATACTCTTGGGCATTTCCTTTTATTCCACAACTGGCAGCACAGAAATGGGACCACACTCAAACCAACGATGTCTCTGTTCGTGAGCACCACTAAAATCATTGTACCAGTTTTTTTTTTTTTAGAGGATATTGATGGCTATGTAATGATAAACACGTACGCCAAAGAGCAGTGTTAGTTGACTTTTCCATCGGTTTTATGTGAATATGTGAACATTTATAATCCCACAGCCTGGCCCAGTAAACGTAATATTTCTCTGATGTCTAACTATGTCTGTGAGTGTGTGTGCGGTACATTTTGTGTGTGTGTGTGTCTCGGATACGTGACATTAGCAGGATAAATAAAAATCAAATGCTGTTTTGAGACAAGAAAAACATTGCACACCTTTAAGAAAACTCTTCTTCAAAGCCTCACCACCAAAGCTAGAAATTCCTTCCTGAGGCATCAGTGAAATCAAAAACAACAAACACCGCACTTATGCTCCTGTTTAGTTACTCAAATGTTGTTTCTTCTGCTAAACTGGAGTTGTGCTACAGCAGGAGAGAGAACAAACCATCAAGAAAGTTTCAAAGTTCAAACACACGTATGCTCACGGTATCAGTTTTTGTCTTTCTTATCTCAGCATGTTCACCGCAGACACGAGCAGACTGTGTTTTTTCCTCTTTTTTTTTTTCTTCTTTTTTTTTGTCTAATGTGGGTTTGTGACAAAGGGTTGGCAAATTGTGACAAATTGCTTTTACCTCTTCTTTGGTGGTTGGCACCATCGTGACTGAGTTTGAATTACGATCTGAGCTATTTGCATAGTTTAGTTAAAGTGAGATTAAAGTGAGTTATTATTATAACTACATTTAAAAAGACTGATTTTTAAGGTAATATTACAAAAAGCTCATTTTCACAAACTAAGCAGACTCCTGCTGAACAGGCTTTTGTAGAGTGTTGTTTTCTCAGATGCATTGTTACAAACGCGAATGTTGGTTGTCGATGGGAGAGGTTCTTAGTGCGTTTCCAAAGATGCCTACGCATGAGCGAGAGAGGCAAACTGAAAGAGATGCGTGGCGCTCTTGCCCTATATACATGGTCCCCAAGGGAAGGGTGGAAAATCTTTGATAGTCTTTGAGTAGGCATTTTGTCATGTTTTATATCATTCAACTAATAAAACACAAGTTCTTGACTAAAGACTCGGGCTCCCTCTGGACGTCTACTCTACATGGGGAGCAATCGTTTGCCTTGACTCACTCCTCCATGTCTTCCCACATCTGCAATTACCTAATGCATTGTTTACTGCTTAAACATGTTCATTTACCATACATTAGAGATTCTTGCCTGGGTGATTTTTTTATTTTTTTTAATCCTACCACAAGAGAACTGTAGCAATACTTATTTAAAGCTCCACTTTACACAGTATCAGGATCCATTACTTCCTCTTTTTTTAATATATATTCACAACAAGAAGGCAACTATAAGCTCAGAGAAACATGCTAGATGGTGCTAAATAAAGAGTTCATGCTCTTTGGAAAATGAAGGGCTATGATGTCTGCTTTTGAACCCATGACCATCATCACCTTGGTTTGTTGGAGGTAGAGTATTAGTAGTTTTCACAAAGTCAAACAGATGCACAAATTGCTCGAACAGGTTGTTAATACAATCTTGAGTTACTTTGTTACATTAGAAATGCTCCAAAAGGCACCAACGCCACACAAAATGGTCTAATTAAGTCAGTCAAATTAACCAAAGGCAGGCATAGAAGACAGCTAGCAGCTGGACCTCTATTAATGCACAATGTTAAAGCTTTAAGAAAAATTTAAAGAGTGAATATTAACATTGACAAAAAAAATAAATTGATGCTTAGAGGCTAAAATCCGACAACAAACTCACTTGCAATAGTAAAATCAGTGTGGGATCTTTGCCTCCTCCGCTTGACACAAAACTTCACAGTGTCACTGCAGACGTTCGACCCCTCCCCTCACTAGCAGCTGAACACATAAACAGTAGCACAGCAGACCTAGAAGAGCATCTTAAAGACTGCCACCGTGGTCTTTAGGGCTCTGCCATATCATATTGGCTGCAATATCAATTTTTTATGTGATATAAAAGTGTAATATCACATTGCTATAGCAACGCCATGTGTTTCTGTTTTTTTTGTTTTTCCCCTGTGAGCAACATTAAGACAAGCCTGGGCATTTCTCAGAGCCACGTGTCAGATTTAGTATTTTAAAAGGGCGCTATCGCCAACAAAGCACAGTGCTTTGCAAAATGTGCACTTCTGGAGCCGGTCTCAAATAACCAAATGAAGAAATTAAGACATTTAAATTAGGTGTCAGAGAGTCAGTAAAGGCATTAAGATATATAATTTTCAGTCTTATTTTCAGTCTGGATTAAAGCGGTTGAGCAACCAACCATCTCACGACCGACATTGTCATCCACTGTTGTGCTGCATGTATGCCTTTCAGTTCTGAGTACTATGGCCAGCCTGATTGACACATCAGCTCTTTATTTCTTTATGTGTATCATAGAGATTCATTTAACAATAAAAATAAAAATAAAAAGGTTTTCCTGCATCTAATCCAACATTTCTGCCCCCCAGCTATTTCTTTGCCTTTGAGGCATTTTAAAAGGAGAAGGGGAATTTCATTGTTAAGTGGGCTTGGACACAGTAAAGAGCCAAGAGCTGGTGTTTAACAGGACTATTAACAGCAAGATGGGAGATCGATACAGCAAGGTAGAGAGGAGGCGCATCTCTGTCATCATGATGTGTTATTAGTGCCCGACAGTGGAGGGATCTGGCTTCTTTCCAGTTCCTGGGCCTTGTCATGTACTCCGCTCCACAGCAATTAAACCAAAACCCCTCTTTTCACTCTGCTCTACAGATTCAAAGCCTGTAAATAACCATTTCATAAATTACAAAGCATTAACAAGTGTCGCCGCACGGCGAGCTCTTTGACATAACAAATAATACCTTTAGCTCAGAGATTTATTTTGGCACCGTGGAGATAATATCCTCTCAGTCTTTTTAACAACTGCAGTATATGGCTGTGATATCTTCAAGGTCTTGCATAATGCAGCTCTCATATTCATAACGCAGTCAGGTTACTCTTTATTTGGCGACAGATGCTATTGCTCCTCCTACTGTTCCTTTAAGGGGCCAAATGATGCACCGCCAATGCAGCACTGTTCCAGGATTTCTTGAGGTGACAGAGAAGGCAGAGCAGCTTTACCAGGCATTTTAAAAAAGAAACCTCACGTAGTAAATACTATCCTTAACAGAGAAAAACCAAAGAAAGCCCGACAATACCTTCAGATCCAAGTTGTTTGAGAAATCGATAGTCTGCTGTTCTGAAACAACATTAAAGGATGTGACCAGTGAAAGTTTGTGTAAGCGTTCTGAATTGTAATCATGAGCTGTTTAATTTTCTGGTATTTCTGCTTATGCTGTGCAATACAGCAAATCTGTAAATACTGTAAATACAATACAATACCAGTACCGATACCTTTAACTCATGAAGGCAGCTTTATGTAGGGGAGAGCAGTGCGTTGTGATTTATGAGAAGAATCATGATCAATTTGCCAAATTCTGTCTACATTTTGATGACCACTAAATCACTGTGATTTTTTTTTTTCTCCAAATTTCTTAGTTAACACAACAAAACACACGTTTCAGCTTCTCTTGCATTTTCAAACAGGGATTTTTGGAGAACCGGAATGTAAATGTGCCCGTCTCTAAAGCACTTGGGGTCAGCTTCTGTTGTTTAAATGTGCTATATCCTATAAATAAAGTAGATGTGACAGGCAACACAAAAACGTCCAGACATTTTTTATGTTGTGCATGTTTGGGTGGATGCTATCGAGCGGGGATCGAATCGATACCGATACTGTCGATACTTGGATCGATATGCCCACCACTAAGTCCTGTTATTAAACCTAGCTCCTGTCTTCATCTTTATGCATAACCCTAACCCTAACCAACCCTAACCCTATGAAAAGAAGCTTACAGAAATGTTGCCCTAAAATAACAACATATTGTCACAAACCTAAAGTCCTTAATTTATTCGTGCCTCTGGCATGTGTGGCGAAGATGTGAAATCTTCCCTTTTTTTCAGTATATCACATAACGCTCAACTCTGCCTCAATTTTCTTTTGGCCCTGACTTTAAAGTGCATTTTACTCCCTTACCTTTTCCGTTACTGCTGAAGAAAGCACCTTCGTAAATGTACTGCGAAATGCTGGATTACATGGCACTGCGGTTCAAGAACATGATGGAATTAATTTCCAAAGCAGTTTCACAGCACACGAATGCACCACTTCCATTTACTACATGGTTGTGGATAGGGTGAAGAGAAAAAGGCATATTTGTTTCCTTTTCTTGGATTCTTTTTCATTCCCGTCTTTAGAATAAATACATGTTCTTTGTTTTCGCTTGCTGGGTTTCATCTTTAGCCAGGCTTTCTCTGCAGCTGAATGAGTGCAGACGAACGACTGTAGCTCTGATGGGTAAAACCTAAAAGCGCTGCCACAGGTTAGATAATGTTTCTCTTTATTTTTCCGTGTTGACACAGAGAAATGAAAATGAAAAGAGAAGCTGGAGGGTAAAAACTACAAACTCAAGGATGTTTTTCATTTAAGAGAATCGTTTTAAGATCTGCAAAACAACAGATGACGTACCTGCTCACGACTGATTCCCCATACGCACCAACACTGTGTATTAATGTACATGTAAAAAGAGTCAAACACTAAACTCCCTGACAAAGGCTTACATGCTGGACCACATAAGAGTTGTTCTTTTGTTTTTCAAAGTAAAACAGGACCATGTAATGAGGTACAGTGTTTTCACTGCTCTATGTTGGGGGTCTGGAACTGACAGCCTTATGCCAGTGGTCTACTTTCTCCAGTGGCAAATATGTGAGGGTCCAAGACATTTGTGTGCACTCTGAGGCATTGTGACTACACAGATTTGTCCATGCAGATGTTGCACTACAAGGGCACCCCATATGCATGCATGCATGCATCCTCCAAACAGCCTGAACAAAGTACTAGAATAGCTATTTATATTTTGTGTCTGTAGATGTTTGCGTCTTTCTTTCTTTTTCTTTTTTTTTTTATAAAATTAGGTGAAAATGTGAAAAAGTGTGATTCCAGTTATTGTAAGGTGCTGGATGCTCTTTACCATCTGATATGATAACTTCAGTGTTCACTTTGTATTCCAGGCGCAAATCTAACCTGATTGGTGGAAATAAGCAGAAACAATTTTTAAAAAATTAGAGAGGTTAGTGAACCAGTGGTCTTAAAGATGTGACGTCCTTGTGTCAGCGTGACTGAAAGGATTAAGCTGATTCATTTTAAGCGTCTTTGTTACCAAATTGCATCATATTGACTTTTGCCAGCACACCCCCATTTGCCAGGAGTGATGGATGTAGGAGGTCCGAGATGATTGTGTTGGTTTGATTTCAGTATTTTTAATGGATGGTTGAGACTGCAGCTTGTGGGTGTATGTGTGGGGATGAGGCGGGGATCTGTTTGATGAAATGTAAGGTGGTGACTCTGTTTTAACCTTGCGGTAGCATTTTGCAACAAATCATTGGATTTTTGCCTGTTTGTTGTTAGCGTTTTACTACATTAAAGGCACATACATTCATTTTTTTTTTTTTTTTTTTTTTTTTTCCCCCCCTCCCCCTTTTTTTTTTTTTTTTTTTTTTTTTTTTTTTTTTTTTTTCCCCCGGGGGGGGGTTTTTTTTTAAATTAA
>VOQK01042972.1:36336-51165 GCA_015052645.1 Benitochromis conjunctus | reverse complement strand
ATTTTCATCGACATTTTTCACCTGGCTGCCCACACCTCTCACCCCTGCAGTACCCACACTTTGAAAAACCTTGGGTCAGGTTTAGCCCTTTATTTAAGACAAAGGTCAATGAGTATCCTCACAAACATGGAAATGAGCAATGCACAGCTTCTGAAATAATGTCAAAATTAAAGATGTAGAGAAATAAACATTTTTCCAGACATTTTTTTTAATCTTTTACTAAGTCATGTTTCTCCAGTATTGTTTTACACCTCACATACAACTGTTGTCTGGCTTATAAATCCTCCACCCTAAAGACAGACAGTGCCTATCACTCGTGTTCAAAAAGTTGCCCACACATTACTCTAGGGGGAATAGGAGAAAGCAAGAACAGTTGTAGGTAGCATCAGGGTAGGCCTGACTGACAGGCTGATGACACACCATATGGAGATGCTGTGCGAATTTTACCCTGAGGGGGACAACAATGTTTTTTTATTATTTGTTTGCCTCATCCCTGTCAGCTTCTGTTACGGAAACGAGAAGGAAGAGACAGCCAGGTTGTGGGAGCTGACAGCCACGCACGTAGATACAAGACAATACGCAGACACACGTGTGCGCAGAAATGACAGACTGTGCTCAGACACAGACGAGGTACAGACACAGAGCAGGTACACACAGTTGGTGAAGACATACTGTACATGAGGTGAGCAGGGACTTTGTGCTGTACTTCAGTTTGGAAAGTGAAATGACTGATTTGCAGATCTACTGTTAAGTGGCTTGAATGACTCTTTAGATGAAACTGTAGTTAAGGTTTGACCTGTGATACAAATAAAAAGAGAAACGCTGCCCTGCACCAGATAACTGACAGGATTTTGTTCTATGTTAAATTAATCAATAATGATGTAAAAGCAGGCTTATGTTCTCAAATATGATTGGTTTAGAGCCACAAAATGCTTCTTTTTTTTTTCATTTTTAAACCATAATTATTTATATACTTTATAAGTATATATCCACCAACCTAGTAAAATAATCAATTTTGACCATCAATGATTAGAAAAGTCTTTAAGATTTTAAAATGAAGGCTGCAACGATTATTTTAATTCACAATTCTTTTTGCCTGAAATACAAACCTACAAATTATCAGTAAGTGCTGCAAAAAAACCACAACATACCTGTTTGGAAGCTTCAGACGAGGAATGGACTTCATTTCCAAAGTTTCCGTTTAACTGCATCGTTGCTGTGAAAGTAGAAAGTAGTGAAACGGCATTGAAACGTCTGTTTCTCATTCTGAAAACAGTAGATTTTTATAATAGTTGGCAACTATACATCAACTATTGAAAAACGTTAGAGGGGTGTGTAAGGCCTCCATCTAAACCAGGGGTGGGGGAAACTCCAGGCCTCAACGGCTGGTGTCCTGCAGGCTTTAGATATCACCTGAATCAAATGATCAGTTCATTACCAGGGCTCTGGAGAACATGAAGACATGTTGAGGAGGTAATTTAACCATTTAAATCAGCTCTGCTGGATCAAGGACACATCTAAAATCTGCAGGACCCTTGAGGTTTGGAGTTCCCCACCCCTGATCTAAGCAGTACTCAGTTCTTTGAACATTTAGAGCAAATAAAGCAGTAAGTACAGCTTCCTCCTTACCCTGTGAAACAAGCCTGGGATCAACAAAGCCCCAGTGCTGATAGAGAGCTGCCAGATCATGTGGACTGTAGTTTTTCAGGAGACTTAAAATATCGATGTCCGTTGGCGTTTCTCCTGTTGATTCACTCTTTCCCTGAGATGTCCGGAGTGTATCTAAATATGCTTTGCTTCCGTGTAGCCCCCACATATTCATGGCAGCCCAGAGATCAGAACCTTTGGGACCTGAGGAAAAGTCACTTGACTGCCTGCGAGAGTGGAGCTTAACTGTGTTAGAAGAAGAAGAAGAATTCCCACTGCGATTTCTTGCCAGCATAAAACCCAAACCCTCCTGTGGAAAGTTCCCCTCCACAGTGGCTCTGTTGCCTCTTTGTTTAGGGCTGCTTGTAGGCTGGAAGCTCTGGAGACTTTTCCTGTTCATAATGCTGTTTGATGAAGTAGCTTGGGTACTGGAGCCTTTAGATCCTTCCTCCACTGTTCGGTTATGCGCCTTCTTTTGATTTTGGAGTCCAACCTTGCCACTCGACTGTGTCACATCTGAAGGTCGTGAGTCCTTTGACTGATGCTTGGACTTCATGGTGCCTGACTGATTCTTGTGTGACGACTGCTTATTGCTGCTGCTGCCGCCATGGTTTGTGAACCCGGGGGGCTGTGTACGCTGCGTTCTTGGAGTAGGCAAAGCTGGACAGTCCTTGCCTTCTAGAAAGGGTGGCGGCCCCGTGCGCCTCCACTGGGAAGCACCTGCCTTTAAACTCTTGAGACTGTTAATGCTAGGTGCCCACTTGGGTGCCATGGTGCTGCTGCCATCCACCCTATGGGCAACACGCTGGTGGATCCACAGTACTTCTGGGTAGTTGGTGGTGTGGGAGCAGTATGGGCACTGGTGTCTAACCAGGCCCTGTGTTTTTACTGAAAAACTAACATCAGTTATGGGTAAAGAAGAAAGATTGAGGAGGCTGCTAGCATCGCCAGTAGTATGTCCCTGCTCTTTGACCTCTGAGCCATTTGCCTTTTCCATTTTAATATTTGACTCTACTAACTCCTGGTTTGGAGGACATGAATAGGGATTCCAGTATGGCTGACTAAGCAAGATGCTCCTGCTTCTGAGGTAGTCCATGTATCTTGAGGCTTTGGAACCACTTCTGCTCATGTCCAAATTGGTGCTCTGTTTGCTGTAGGAACTCAGGAAGTCCTGGTGCTGCGTGTGCAGGTGAGACCTGAGTAGCGCGGTGTCAACAGTTTGGAAATCACAGTGCTCGCAGAAATATATTTTTTTATCTGCAGGTAAAAACAGAAGGGGCAGTGTGAAGGACATTCATAACAGATGAGGTCAGTTTTTGTACGTATACAAAAAGACTGTATAATAACGATGGATGTAGCTTCTGGGTATGAAACATGATACATCACACGTGTAGCTAAGGAAGAAAAAAGCACCCCTAATTAGACAAGAATTATGTATTGTGTTGTATTTTATTATTAAATGTAAAATGTGTTTATTTATTGGCCAATTTAAATCCAGATGCCAAAATACTGGCAAATAGCTAATATTGGCCCTATTAGCTTTATTTCATGATTCATTATTGGTACTGCCATGATGAGTAATGACATAGTCATTGTGGTAAGTCAGACTGGTAGAACATATCATTAGCATGCTTTAATAGTAATAAATAAATTTGTCATTAGTGTAAATATATTGTACACAAACAGATCAATCCATATTGATATTTTGTCCCACCCCTAACACACAATTTTAATAAATTTAAATCTGAATCTACAAATTCAACCAAAACAGTTTTTTAAGATTTGTTAAGCCAATAAAACACTTATTAATGCTGAGATTTAAATATCAGCAGGCCTCTAGACTAACCTTTTGCCACGGTTGCACGGGTGCGCCTAACTTTTTTTTCTTACGTGCACCAGCACAAAAGTTAATTGCACTCAAATTGTTCAACCGCATCGCCTAACACAGCAGTTTTACAAGTTCACTTTTTATTTGAAAATTGCTCCCCATACAGACAATATTGATTTGTAAATAACTAACAACCTTGTCAACACAAAGTTCTTTATTTGGAGCACAGTTCTACAAGACAGATAAGTTACTGAAAAAGTGCTTGTGATTAAAGTGCTTCACTGAGCTGAAATGTAAACTATATTGAAGGCAATGTTAAACTTAATCATCTTCTCGGTCTCTCCTCTGATGACCTGTTTGCTGCTGCCTGCTGCTGAAAGGCAGTGGGGAGAGGGGACACTTGGGCAGTGCATTTATCGCAGCATATAATGTGTTTTCTGGATACACTGTGCTTTTTCAGCGTTTCAATTTGAAACATATTAGCACCAGTCACAAATGCAGTATAACATGTGTTGTGCCAACGTAGGTATCCCCAACAGAATTTGTTTCCCCTGCGTCGGGAGCACGCACTGGGCTGTCTAAATCACGGACAAACAGTATCCCACATTCTTGATTTTCAGTTCACAAACACTTCTTATAACAACTTATTGAGCCAGAAATTTTGGAGGTTTTAGCCCAGTACAGTTCTGTACAGTTACAGAAGGATACAAATAATTATCAGTCAAACTGTCCCTGGTGTATGTGCATCATGTTGTCAGCTTTACTGTATCTTAGCCAGGGAAATCCACTCTCTTCGAAATGTATACACTTTCCCCCTTTTACTTTCAGCGGGCTCGATCGTATGTGGCTCATTATCTGATGCTGTCTCCGGACCAGTGTTAGACATAACCTGAGAGGATGATGGCTCCGTGTCAGAGCACTGGCTATGAATTTTGGACGGATCAGGCCTTAACAAAAAAGTTATCAATCGTTCTTTTCATCTTTTCTAATTTACTTCTATCAGGCCTAGGCTACTCACCTCTCTCTATCCACCTGCACGTAGACCTACAGGAATATCTGGACCACGGCCAATCAGAGAGGTCCCGCCCTTGACTATCTCTAAATGGTTTAGACCATGGTATAGGCATAATGTGTGTGTGTTGTTGACCACACAGAGACTTTCAGAGTTGCAGACTCTTTTTTTTTTTTTTTTTCCCTTACTTGAACGGCTGGTCGCACCGGTGCGACCTAGGATGTTTTTTTAGTTGCACCATTGAGAAATTAGGTCGCATGTGTGACTAGAGCCCTGATTAGGAGTCCCTTAAAAATATTAGGTGAAGTAACCTTACTGCGTTTGTATTTTTACAGACATTTCTTGTGTAAAAAAGGGCAATTACAGCTGCTTTAATTCATTTAGAAATTCACAAGGGATCGCTCCTTTACACAATATATTGCCAATTGAACTCACTTTTGTACCACAGTTGTAGTTTAATTTACCTTTCAGAAATCCATTTGTATAAAATACAGCCCCTGATTCATGCTTTGATGCTTATAAATGATAAAAGTACAAATCTGTTCTAAGCCTGATCAAAGAATATAAACTCTTGTCTAAACTCTGGCTTGGATAATGTATCATTGGTGTGATTTGGCTCACCTTCCTGGTCTTGGCTCTTGATGTTCTTGGTCTGTTTAGATGACGAGTGAACATCTTTAACATTTTTAGTCTGCAGTGCCTCATAAAATGCTTGACCAAGTCCATTCAGCAGAATAGGGTCCTTCTGGCTAATCTTTTTGTCACCACCTTTGTGATCAAGGCTTGCGTCACCCTTCTTCTTCTTAAGATTGGAGCCGACGGTCTCATTTGGCTTTCTCTTTTTCTCTTGCTTCAAGGGGACGTACTCGCCTTTTTCTGTGTCATATGCCACTTCTGCATCAGCTAATCTCTCCTCCCATCCCAGACATTTTTCTGTAGCCTCCACAAGCCGTCCCCTTGTAGCTAACTGCCATGACTGGTAACTACAAATTGGATCCAGCTCAAGAATTCGACTGCCCACTTTCACTTCCTCAGGGCTTTCCCTCGGTCCAGCAGAAGTGAGGCTCAGGCTTTCCAAAAACTGCCTCTTAGTGTCGTGCACTTCGGAGGACTCAGCATTTCCTTGTGGTGGGTTCTGCATCTGAGTGCGAGTGTGGTTCAGTTTATGCAGCTTTTCGTGTATCTGCAGTGTCCTGCGGTCATTGAAGAAGTTTCCGCAGCCTGCACAGAGCTCATAGAGGCACTCTTCATTCGTCAGTGATGCTGGGTCCTGAGGAACCCCGTTGATAGTGGCAGGCGGTTCGTTGCTTTTGCTGCCCCTTAGCTGGGCTTTCACTCGATGAATGCGCATGTGACTTTGGAGGAACCACGCTTGGCGGAAGCGTCGTCCACATATCCGGCAACCGTGATCCTGAGAGCCACGGTGCCTTTTCATGTGGGACTTGAGGAGTAATACCTGAGGGAAAACCTGGCCACAAATGGTGCAGGAAAAAGGTCCATCATCACCTCCATCGCTAACCTCGACACCATCTTTACCCTTAACTTTTTTCTTGGTTGTTTTCTTCTTGACTTTTCCATTAATGTTATGTACTTTATCCGGTGGGCTGCTGAGCTCAGGAGGATCGGTTATATCAGCATCCTCTTTCTGCCCTTCATCTCCGTTCCCCTCCTTGTCACTGAGGCTTTGGCTCAAAAGGCCCAATTTATGGCTTCGAATATGAGCCTTCAGGCTGCCCTTCTGAGCTGTCCTGTGCTCACAGTAGGGACACTTGTAAGGCTTCTCCCGAGTGTGTCTTCTCATGTGCTGAGAAAGAGAGCTTAGAAGTGGAAAACTGCGGCCACACACCCCGCAGGTGTGGCATGATGTTACCTCATCCTCTGCTTCCACCTTAGTTGTGTGTTTTTGTGATACATCCTCCCTTTCTTCTGTCTCCATCACTTTTCCAAAACCACCGGACATCAAGAATCACCACAGCTGTTAATAAATCCTCTGTGAAACTCTAAAAAAGTTATTCTTCCAAAAGTTACTGAGTTCTCAGCACAGGTATCAAAAACTTGGCAAACATCACAGCTTTAGTGTTCAATCCCGATCTTTGAAGAGATGTTCCTTCATCAAGTGGCATGCTTTTTTTATGATACCTGGAAAAAAAAAGAAACTGAAATGAGTCCTATGATAAGTACATTAACTAATAATATTCACCAAAAGGCCAGTTTGAAAAAGTCTGTCCGAATGGCTTTAAAATAATATGAAAACATAAATGAAAATACAGTATTTAAGGCAAAAACAGAGATTGTACAGAGACAATGAGCTTGAAAGTCAATACTTGGTATGACCACCTTTATTCTGCAGTATTCATCTGCTGTACATAGTCTTCTTTTGTCCTCTACTTGTCCAGTTTCCTCTGATTTTTAAGGAAACACTGCACAGCATGCTGAGACATGCCAAGTTTTCAGCTGTTTCAAAATCACCTCAATGGTGCAAAAATGGTTTTTTATGTATTTATTTTCATAAATTCAACTAAAGAAGTAGGAACACTTCATATGTTTCCGTGACAGGCTGCTGGTAACAAAGTGTCTAAAGATACAATTTAATGCAATAGTTGCTTTTTGTCCAAGTTCACACAACATTGGTTTTTATGTGAATCATAGGTCAGTGTTAAGTGGCCTATCAGACAAACAACGTTCCTCTGAACACGGTCAGGTACAAGGGCTGAAAACGAGCGAAAAAGCAGCCGATGTCCTAAAAGAAAAAAGAAAACTTTGAATCCTTCAGAATTCAGAAGACGCACAGAAAAACTAGTAAATGTGTCAGTGGCCACAGCATGTGTGACTCGCTATCTTATAAACCTGAATGTAGAACAATCTATATCAACAATAGATTTGCAACATATAAAAAAGCACTGCAGTGAGAGTCAACACCCCTGGTTCCATTTAATCCCTTAAATAGAACAAACTGATGACTGAACAACTGAATAACAATTTTTTGGGTTCAAAAACTGTTTAAGATCAAGCAGTTGTTGCTTTCACGTTAAGGTTGTTTTACCCTGTGCTAAGAGAGAGTGAGAGCTCACTGAGGCAATTTGCATGACGGAGATTTTGGAATAACGTTTGTCCTTTACTGGATGAACGACGGCTGTCTGTACCTATTAGACCACGGGTCAGTGTCTCAACATGCGTGTGTCTGTCAGTCCTTTGGTTGCTTATGCCGAAATTGAGTGTGTGAGGTGAAGCATGAAGAGATGCATTCATTCCTGGCCAGCCAGGATGAGCCCCCAGGGGCCATCCACTCTAATTCACGATCAATAATCCATTATCAACAAACTTCAATTTAGGAACTCACTTACTAGCACGTACAGGGCACTGATTCTGGGGTGATTGCTGATGCAAGATTGTAAGTAAAAACGTAAGAATGTATATTTGTAACTTTTAGTATTAAAATTATTTAAATCTTTAAGGTTTTACATACAAATCATGGTTCTGACTTGGTTTATACCAACATTTTTGGTTCACAGTTTTCAATCACACCACTTTCTTTTCTTTCGTTTTTTTTTTAAAGGATGAAAGATTTTTTTTTATCTTAATATAGCTTTCCTCAGACAGTAATGTTTTATCAAAACTCCACAAAGTTAAAAAACTTTCGCAACGTGAGCACAAGGCTAATCAGCATATAATGGGTCATTTTTGCCAGGCCTGCAACACTGTCTGAGTCTTATTTCCCACATTAGCAGATAAAAATGTTGGTGACCGTGAAGTTATAGGAAATGGTATTTAAAAGGGTTAATTTAATGCATTAGCTAAATAATATCATATAATACATAAAATAACCGTGAAATTGAACCTTTTGTCCTTGAAAAGGTCAGCTGCTCATGTTCGCAACATGTTCACTTTTTCAACTCATACAGGAAACGTTTTTTTCCTTTTTTTATCGGCGCAACCAACTCAGGAGATACAAAATTTGCCCCCTTTTTTTTTAAACCATGATGACTTCCAGGGAAACACTGGGGAAAAAAATATGTTTGTTATTCTATGCATCCACCTTTTGAACAACGTCCATTGTTTTTTTTCCGTGATGCACATCTAGGCAAATATATTTCATCATATGAAGATAGATTGCATGTGGTTGTTTTTTTTTTGGGGGGGGTGTTCTTCAGTGTTCTCACTGAATGACCAGTGACCAGCCGGTTACAAGTCAGACATGACCCTTTTGTGTCTGGTGAAGTTATAAAGAAACTGGGAAATGATGTTAGCATCCGATATTTGTTTTGTTATATATATCTGCTGCACCTGCTTTGGCTGGTGGGGTAAAACATGTCAGGTAAAGGTGGCTGTAAAGCAACTGATTCTCATTTAATTTTTTGTACCCCTTTCTGTTGTTTGTTGGAGAGGTCTGGGGATGCTCATGTCCAAACCATCTCAACCTTTCCTCTCTAATTTTGCCTATAAAAGCAATTTCTGCACCTTTAACTCTGCTAGCTCCATCTCAGCCTGCTGTCTTATCTTACTATGAAAATGATATTCTGCATTGAAAAAAAACTGATTTTTGCTTGTATAAACTTCTTATCGAGACATCAAAAAATGGCAAACATAAAAGCAGCTGTGGTGCTCTACATAACGAACAGTGCACTGCAGAGGCAGTCTGATGTAGCTAAACATGTTCCTCAGGCAAGGACGACCATTTGTTTGGCTGTTTTTAGTGAAAGAAGGTACTCTAGCTCAGCCAGGCAGTCAAAAGAAAAACCTGCTATTGTGTCAGCCGCACCAGAACTGTCACATCGCCTCATGTCTGGCCCTCCACCCCTCATTAGGGGGTCGAGAGAGTTATTGTTAAACCGAAGAGGCCTGGGCCTACACATCACTGTCTTCAAGAGGCGGGACAAAAGACAACTCTTGTTTGTCTCGTCTTCCTTTGAATGCAAGGAGGAAAAAAAAATAGGTGCACATACTCATGAAGGCTAAAGTAAAAACACTGACTCCAGCACCATTTTCAGGCGGTGAGGTTGTTCTAATAATTATCTGCTGTACGTGCATCTGCATCTGTCTAAATGCGTGCCTGCCTGCTTGCTATCATGTGTGCTGATCCGCTCACGCTACAATGGGTGCTGTACCCAGAATCTGGAAGAGTTTAGGAGGGTTTTTTCTGGACATGGCAGGTGTTTGGTAGGCAGACGCTATCAGATTAACGCACGGGCAATGTGGCACACTGTCTCCAAGAGGGGGGAGGATATGGGAGAGAAACTGGAAGGTGGCAATTAAGGGGTTAAGGTTAAGGCGAATGTAATGAGTTAACACAATGGGGATAAAGTCAGAGAGCTGAGGGCAACAGATGGGAATAAACGGGCCATCAGAATGGAGGTAGCCGCCTCTACAGTATGAGCTTATGCCTTTGTCAAAGCAGCCTATCTGCTTAGTGAGTGTTATACATTTGCATTTGCAGTGTCCTACTACTGCATGTGTACACAACAAAAATAATTGTGAAAACTCCCCTTGTCTTACCCACTCCTCTCCTTCCTGTACTCGGCTATCTTTTCCACCTCTTCAGCCTTTATCCCATACAACAGTCAAAGCCCATTGGAGGATCTGTAAAGTAATGCAGATAGCCAAACATGTTGCTCTAGGGCTTAACTCATTTCTTTTAGAATCCCTCGCTCCATTTTTCACTCTCTTTTCTCTGGCTGATGAATAGGCACGTCCAGTCAGCTGTCCGCACACTGATTCATCCTGACGTCCCAACCAGCTCAGCACAAACTCCCTATGGTCAGGGCACTGATGCTGAGAGCCTGCTTTCTGCGATGTGCGTGTGTACTCGCATGAAAATATCCACTGCGTCGCATGTTTGTGCACCGATTGTGTGCCCGGTTGCTGCTGTGGACTGGAAGTCTCCCATCTAATCTTTAAAAACACCTAAAATGCCTCAAATACCAATTTTTGCTTTTGCAATAAAGAAACGTCCACAACAGCTGACGTCTGCACAGTTCTGTATTTGCAAACTAGTGAGAGATGTGAAAAATCATTGCTGTGTGTATACCCCATGACTGTGTGCATGCATATGTGCCCCTGTGTGCAAGTGTGTGTGTGCATGTGCTGAAGTCATCCAAATATTCACATCCACAAACCTGTGCCAACATACCCCTGACTGGAGATGGCATGTGACTGTCCTTATGCTAGTGTTCAAAGCCACAGTGACTCGCTAAGCCTCACCTCGCATCTACCGTTTTGTGTCCAGTAATCCTGTCCACCAACTGCAAACACAAATGAGGCATAAAACCAAAATATTACACAAATATTACACATGTTATCTTTACTAAAAATACAGTCTGAGTCTATATTCAGGATATTTTCCATCATATTTTTTCCTGTCTTTAACTTATCAGCCCAGATGGACAGTACAATAAATTTAAGAAAAACCTTTCTGCCCATCAGTCATTCCTGACAGTATGATTAATCTTGTGTCAGTTGTTAGCAGATTACAGGAAATACAGTGTTGCACAAGAGATATTTCACAACACATTAAAAGTAAAGTTGAGCTTGACACATCAAGTCCTAGTGGAATAGAGATATCCCCAGAACTGATAATTATCACATCTTTCATTACAAAAATTCTGAAAGTGTGGGGCCGTATAAACCTACAAATGCTCTATTCTTACATGCTGAAGGAGGAGGGCACCCACAAGCATAGCAAACACTACACGTGGAAGATGGTGACTCGTGCAGCTCCTGCGATAGCTGCACCCCAACCCGATGATAAGAAAAGCAGCAAGAGTCAGATATGGAAGTACTTTGCATTTGTAAGGAGGATAATCAAGGAGTGATTATTGATTCACGAAAGCCAATGTTCAAATGATGCTACTGTGCTTTTTATAGATCAAGCAAGAAAATACTAAAAGAACCTAAAAGACCAGCATTTAGACCAGTTCACAGAATTAAAGGTGCAAAGTATCATGTTCTCCTGAAATACATATTACCATTTTGTTTGTGAAAGCAAGAACTGCCGTTGTGAAGTTAACTATAATGGCACATAAGATGTAACTAAGCTAACATGTAACTAATTTTACCTTTTAAAGTTAAGCTACTCAAATTTCAATCCGTGTCCTGTTATCAAAGTAAAATGTTAATGTTTCCTGTTCTGTACTGCTTTTATTTACAGATAATGTAATTTTGTAATGTTTAAGTGTTTTTTAATAAAGAAGTTAATGTTTAAGTACTTATTTTTTTTAATGGCGGTATAAAATTGGGTCTCGGGAATCATGTAATTTTACTGTTATTGCTACTGACTTCTACATTTCTGGTATAGGTATATCTATAGCGGGCACAACTGAAACCACACGCTCACTGGCTAATGAGCTGTCAATCACAAATCATTGAGCATGTGGTCTCACAGGCAAACCCGCCCCTTCTCGTGCCATCTTAGTTTTTGCAACCAAGGAGGCGACAGCAGAAACGCTCATCTCAAGACTTTAGATCAGGACAACAGGTGACGTCACAGCAGCTATGTCCATATTTTATGTATATATGATTGCCTACTCTTCAAAGCAAAAAAGGCCAGCTTCTGGTTAATCAATGTATGAATTCTTTACTTTGGATAATATTAAAAAACAAGAAATAGTTGACAAGACATTTAAATATTGCTGCCCTTCCAAGTTAGGGCCAGAAATACTAGTGGGTTAAATGTATTATTTATTTTATTAATGTTCAACAGCAGGTACCAGTTCACCACCCGTTCTCTCTCTCACTCTCTGTGAATGGAAGTTGTAACCATAGAAGGGGAACAAGTAAGCAGATGATAGCCATGCTAACCAGCGCTGTTGTGCAGTACTCTGATCTATGAAACAAGCAGGTGTGTGTCAATATTGTGTCACAGCTCAGTGTGTCTTCTGATGAGTCTTTTGGACTCAATTCGCCAATTTTTTTTTTTCTCTGATTAGTTCAAGATGATTTCTTACAGGTTTCGTGGGCTCAACACAAACTCTAGATGCCAGCATGACTTCATGTGTAGCAACTATCCAATACAAGTTAGCGACTCCACGTCATATATATTGCCTTGAATACAGACTCGTCCAGTTAACAAAAGAAATATCAGGGTGTTTAAAAAAGAAAAAAGAAGCTATCCTTTTATCCTTCAGTCAAATACTTTCTTCAAAAAAAAAGAAAAAAAAGAAATATGTGTCATTTTAAAAATGTTAAATTAAGATAGTTTTCCACTTGTGTGGTGTGAATACGGTGCTAACAATGGGGAGCTGACTTTCTCAGAGTAATACAGGCATGCTTTTCCCATCCTGCCAATGTGGCCTGAATGCCGCAGTAGAGGTCTTAGAATAACCTAGTGACCACAGCACAACCTCATTAGAGTGAAGTCTTGAAAAAACTGGCCAAACAAGAACAACACAAAGCGATAAAAGTACACCACTCCCTCCTCCCAGACAACTCTCCATCCCACCACAGCTGGATTATCCTTTTACAGCTCACAAGCAACTCCCGTTATTATTCAGGGCCTATGGCGTTCCTAGAATGACTTAATTGCACGAAAAACAGTGACGCCGCACGGCGCTGTGGGCGACCAGCCTAATGTACCTAAAAGATTAGACAGCCATGAGCTCAACAGTCACAAGCGCGGACAAACTTGCGCACATTCGTGCCCATCCCCCTCCTTGGGCAACTCTCCGCTTGGTTACACAACATATACAGGGATTACTCTTCATTGCATGAGATGAGCTGCTCAATGAGTGGCTTTTATCATGGATGCCCCTTTGTGCACAAAAAGTCATCCATGACATGACAGAGAGAGCGGTTTTACCTGCTGCGGAAATATACAAGTGGTCTCATGCAGGGCCTGATGCAGACCTCAGAAACTACCTGAGCAACTCCACTAAGAAGCAGAAAAGCAAAGATAAAGAGATGTCATTTTTAGGGCTATTTTCAATTACCAGAAGTTATTATTACTGTTGATTCATCCTCTGCGGTAGGCCCGAGGATCCACTGTGTACCCACTCTCTTTTCAGTTTGGATTGGCTAGTGTGGGAGACACTGGAGTATAATCTGCTGGCATTAACTTGCTCTCTAAAAAAAGCACTCTCGACAGGGATTAGATTATCATGGCAAGGTCAGCTCAAACTCACTCTGACTGTCTCCCTTTATGTCGCTATCACTCTGGTTTTACTTTATCGGCCTTCCTCTCATCGTTCGCCAGGTGTAAATTCTAAGAAACTGATTTCATTGTCACCTAAATACGAGTCAAGCCGCTAAAGTAAAAGAAATGACAGCAGATTAAAGGAGATTAAGCCTACAGAATAAGGCCAAGAAAACAGTAAATCAGAAAATGTTTTGATGATTTAAATTCTGTAAAGGAATTATTGTTTTGTTAAGCCTAATTGTGATCATCATCATTTTCTGGTTATTTTTCTGGGGACTGACTAATAGGTTAATCATAAAGTAGGCTTGTCAGTGCTGTCACTTTGATCTTATGCGTCTTAAGTTGGAGATATACTTTAGCTTGCGTTGATCCTCAGACTAATCAAGAGGGAGCAAGGCAAGACACAGCTAGTTTAACTGCACAGTAAATATTATTTTTATGACAGGTCTGCAGTCAGAATTAATGTCTTCATGCAAAAAGTGCATTAGAGGCTGAGGAGCCTTAACCAAAAATCACTACAAAATGCTAAAGCTGATACTTCAAACATACTTGAAGTTACTTTGGTTTTGCTTTTTCCTGACATCTAACGCTGATCTGTATCTGCGTAAAAGATCATAATTCTCAAGTTACGTAGCAGATAATGATTTGCAACGACATGTGTGTGTGTAATTTCTTGTTTCCTGATGATTAAGGTAAGGATTGAAAAAGCGTAAGGGGATACCTGCTTAGCGATTTTACCCTGGAGCAAAAGAATGACAGCTGGCAGGAGGGTCTGGATTAGGTTTCCCATAGGGGTATTGCATCTTTTACACCACCACTTCTTTGGAATAGAATGAGCCGATAGTAACCTGATTCCTCCAGACCCATCCAATCTCGTCTCCCTCGGTCTCAATGGGACCAAACAGAAGGGATCTGTGAACGCCTTACTCATCCCTCCCATCTTCCATCTGCCAGTGTCTGCACTCCAGTTCCTCCACTGGAGACTTAAAGGCCATGTTCTTCTTTCTTTTCTTTTTCTTTTTTGAGGAACCTATGTGAATCATCATAAACTATAAATGTTCTCCGCCCATTCGATTCTTAATTGTGCTAAAATAAAGAAATTCTGCTTTGTGGCTGACTTGAGAACCTTCACAGACACTTTGTGGCTTTGTAAAAAAAAAATGACGCAGTAGGTAGATTAGTGTTACCCAAAGAACAATACTGACAATAATAAGC
>VOQK01042972.1:10169-29219 GCA_015052645.1 Benitochromis conjunctus | reverse complement strand
CTGCCCACAGACCTCTTTGCTCCCTGAGGCAACTCAGCTGGCACGCTCAGAGATGCACACACACACCATTGTGGTGTAGGTGGGATCCATACACTTTAATAGTCCTAGATTTATGGCACCCCTGAGGCAACTGTGGGAATTAATAAGCAAATCCCATTGAACTATATTTATGTGTATGTATCACATCTGGGTATCTGTTTTATTTGTTTGACACTGGGAAGAGTGTTACTGCTTTAGAGGCCCGCCTCAAACACTCAGTTAGATAAATATTTTCAGATTTGGAAATACTCACATTCTTCCGATGATACAAGATCTGCACGATTGGCAGGAAATTTCAGGGGATTGCTTAAACTTAGCTTAGTGCAATGTCTGCAAACAGGATGAAAGTTTTAGCCTGCCTCTGGTATATGTTAACAAAGTCCATAAGAGCTAAAACTCAAATGATAGCACAGCATATAATCTCTCATAAAACCACAACCCAGTGTTTTCAACATTTGTGTTTAATGCAGTTTAATCAGAAGACAGAACATAATAACTGCACAGCTTTGGAGATTATTGTAGAACAGCCTCGCAGACCAGCATTGGACTCAGAATCCTCTTCTATTGTCGCATTATTAAGATAAAGACCGGTCACTGATGAAAGTACACAGGCTGGAATTAGCACGCAGTTCCTGAAAACCTGTTGCTGGTGGTAAAAACAGGAACACTGAGAGCTGCTTGTTTTGTTCAGTCAGTTTATGGCAATGCCTTAGCTTAGACAGAGCAGCATAAATCAATTTCCCCACTCTTCCGCTTTTTCCCACCTAATCGCATTTCGTAGGTCACTGCTGATGTTCCTTCCACTATCAACGATTTGTAACAAAGAGTCATCTTGGCTGCTCAATCTAATCTCCAAGCAATGACTCAGATATAAATAGAAGAAAAAACAAGAATACAAATTGGTGCTGTTATACTTTTGTGTTCATAATCTTGTGTTCATAATCAATATGTCAGACACAGTGTTACCTGTAGCCGCCTGGCAGAGATCCTTAGAGGAAGATTAATCATTCAATGTTAAAGTATGCTGTGGGGGAAATTTACGGGAAAATCGTAGCCTTTAAAGCTAAATCAAAAGCTACCGTATGGTCTGTATACCGTTGCTTTACAAAAGAATAGCAAGTAGGAAATGTGTAAATGCTAAACATATATTAAAGCAAGAACTGAATAATTGAAACGTAATAACTTTTTTGTTTCAAGAAATCAACATGTGGATTTTATGTTTTATAAAATCTGTTATTCAGAAGTATTTGTACTTTCAGGAGAAGTATAACAGCATGAATAAAATTAAATTAATAAATGAATTTACAAATTAATTGAAAGCGTAAGAAAAAATTTAATAAAGTTTGTAAGCATGTCTCAATTCTTGCTTCTTTATTTTACAATCAATGTGTTTTGAAACCAGTCAAAGAACAATTATTCAATAAGTAAGTACTACAAGTATTACTAAAGTAGAGCATCTACTATAATATTGAATATATATATATATATATATATATTGAATTAAACCTTTCCACACTATGAAATCCATGTTGGTGAAGACTGAATGAATTACCCTACCCTATCTTAAAGAAAATGTAAGACACTTATTCCAAATTAGCACCTAGGATCGGGGTCACCTCCTGCACTTCCTTCCCTAGTTTTCTGCAGCGTGACTTTGCGTGGAGGGGAAGTTTCTTAGTATTACGATCTATTTAGCTAATTCTGACTATGCAAATTGAAAAACAGAATGGGGTGGAGCTGCATGCACTCAGAGTGGGTTGCATGAACATTCCTGCTGTTGTCTGGTGCGATGCAACAGAGGCTACAAAAATCTGCTGAAGACCTGTCCACCTTTTGATAGTCGGGTAAGATATATTTATGTATATTTTATTTATATTTATGAACTTGTGGGTAGAACATTTATAACAAGTTAAACTGGATTATTACCATAATCAAAGAGACGGCCTTTGTGTTTTATTATACCTTTCATAAGTTGCAGGGTTGGATAGATATGTGAGCTTAGCACTGTGCCTGTGTTTTTAACTTTTATTAATAGGAAAGTCCTCACAACCACAGGGAAACATGTTACATCTGTCTGCTTCTCTCCTGCTTACTCACATCAACGTCATTTATAATTCAGTCGATTTCACACTAGAGCTTACATAGCTTATATATACAGAGCTTTCAGATATATATATAACATTACACACATACATCTCTCTCTCTCTCTCTCTCTCTCTCTCTCTCTCTCTCTCACCTATATATATATATATATATATATATACATCCACCTATATATATATATATATATATATATCTTAAAGATAATGTTTTAAAAATGCAAAGACGTTCACCTTGTAAAGGGGACAGTTCAAAAGATGGCAGATTGTTTAAATACAAATGTGGAGATATTTGTTTTACCCCGTATAATGCTGATAGTGATGTTTGTAATGTTTGCCAACATAGACCACATGCTACAGCCTATAGATTAGTGTGAAGCTACACAGAAGGTATTTTTCTGAACTTGGAAAAACTCTGTGTATGTGAGGCAGTTTACCTCTGAAGGTTGATGCCATGACTTTCAAGTGAACAAATGTTTTTAGATGATAATATACCTGTATGCATATCTATGTAATTACAGTACTGGAACAATTACACATATATATGCAATTCATTCTGAAAATCTAAACAACAACAACAAAAATTTAATCCAGCAGTGTATTTTTTATTTGTATGTGAAATACTTTTTGATTCTTATCTTTGAAATAATTTTTTCCATTTTGCTCACAAATTACAGGTCTCCAGGAGATCTATTGATCTGTTATATAATGAAATGAAAATAATTACTGCGCTTGAAAAGCTGAAAAGAAATTTTATAAAAAGAACTTGTTTTTGTTTAAAAAGAAATCCTGGATCATCCGAGGGACTTTTCCAGCTTGGACCATCTCAGGGTCCCAGTATTATTCACATATTTTGGTCATCTCATGCTGCATCTGAAACTCGTAAAATTCAAAAGGAATATTTCTGTATTAAACAACACTTACGACACATCTGTTATCTACAAGATCACTGATAAGTGATTTTTTGATAAATCAAGCGTGTATCGCAAATATAAACAATGCGATTCGATTTGGCTGTTGTCAAAAAACTAACGTTTATTTCATACATGTATAACTGCACCATTACAAACTATTCTGGGGCTTTTCTGAACTCTGTGGGTAACACTTTAGTGTAATTTGTTTATCTGACAGAGCTAATCTACTTATTTGCTCATAAACTCCAGCGCCTATTATGCAGTAATAACTTCCTCTTTCCTTGCAGGGACAGATGATTGTCATCTAATAAACAGACTGCCAAGACTTACATTTTTAATTTATTGTAGTTAAAGAGAGGACAAGCGGACACATCTCACCATCTTCGGGACAAACTTCACCTTCACTTTGAGAAAATGTCAAACATTGACTTACAGAGACTTGAGTTGTACAGAAGCATCCTGAACAGTTGCAGTTCAGGCACATTCTGTAACAACTCTGAGCTCATTTTTCAAAACGTGAGTATTTACAACTGGCTGGAGTTTCCTGATCCTCCCCCCTGGCTGAGGATCGTCATCTCTGTGGTCTACTTTATTGTGGCTACGGCTGGAATTTTGGGGAACTTGTTAGTAATGTTCCTCCTCTACTCTACTCACACCATCAGCACAGGCAATATCAATTTCTTTGTTTTTAACTTAGCTGTGGCTCAACTGATGTTTTCGCTGGCATTACCATTTTGGGCTGTTGATACCGCGCTGAACTATAGCTGGCCCTTTGGCTTGGGCACATGTAAGGCCGTGTCCCTATTCACTGGGCTGAATGTGTTTGCTAGCTGCTTTTTCCTCACAGCTATGAGTTTGACTCGTTACTGCTACGTGGCAACTGCTCTGAAACCAGGCGCCTCCTTCTGCAGCAGATCCTGGACTTTCCCGCTGGCTACAGCTTTTATTTGGGCTGGAGCGCTCATAGTGGCGGTACCCAGAGCCGTGTATGCAGAACTGAAACAGGTGGGCCTTGGCAACGACACAATATGCCTGCTCCGTTTCCCTGTTACAACATGGCTTGAAATAAACCACCTCCTGCGAGTTGTGCTGGGATTTCTGCTGCCCTACACCATTATCATCCTCTCCTACCTGCTTCTCATGCGCTTCCTCTGTCGGCATAAACTGAAAGGCAGCAACTCTCGGCGAAAGACTGATATTTCAAAGTCGGTGGCAGTGGTGGTGTTCTCCTTCTGGGCCTGCTGGTTCCCATACAACATTCTCACAGTTTGGAGAGCCCTGATCCATTTTGACGTTGTTGATATCAGCCCCTCGTTCTACTTGGCTCAAACGTACTTTTTCCCTCTGGCCAACTGTTTGGCTTTCACCAGCAGCTGCTTCAACCCCATCATCTACTGCCTGGTTAGAAAAGAGTACCGTGTGGCTCTCCTTAATGTGCTTTTCAAATTAAGTTTAGCCATTATGTCCAAGGTGCCCTATGGGATCAATTCTGAGGCGAGGTCAGGGCAAGCAGGCCAGCTGGGTATTCCAGTCAACAGCATTTTCAGCCACACGTCCCAAACTGACACGAGGAGATATGTCCCTCTGTCAACACTGCCAACTGTAACCTCCCCGCTGTAAAGTCACGACACAGTAATCAAACGAAAAACACTTACGCCTTTATGAAACACGATGGAACAAGGATGGATGTTTTAAGATGTTTCAGTGTGAAATACAAAGGTTTCCCATCTAAGGTTGTGCAAGATACCTATTTCAGATATGTTGTGAGAAAATTGATCTGAAATGCTAAAGCTGTACCGAAGCTTTTGTGTCTGCATGAAGCTTTGTGCTTTAGTCTGTAACACTTTGTAGAAATGTATTCACTAATTCACTATAAATCTAATTAAAAGAGGTCCTGGTAGAGTGCACGCCCTATGCGTGGGGGCTGGGTCCTCGCCGGCTTCCGCCACCAGACCATTTGCAGCATGTAACATGCGCATTGTCTCCCCACTTTCCTGTCATGTAACTATCACTATGTAATTAAGGCAAGAAGACAAAAAGGGAAGAGATCCTTCCACTCCCTACATTGCTTCGCTAGGTTGATTGCTTAATATACTAAAATGAAAACTGCTCAGCAGTATATGCGACTACACGCTCATATACTAAAGGGTTGAGATGTGATTCCACACTTAAAATGTCAAGCAAGTCTTGCCCTTTTTAGCATGTAAAACCGCCACTTGCAACAGCTTTCAGCAATCACACGGTAATTGCTCTAGGAACTGCACTTTCTAATGTCTCGTCCAATTTCTTTTCCCTTGCATCTTCCAGTTGCTTGTAATATTACTTATAACTCTATACAATAGTTTAAATATTATGTGTACATGTATTTGGAACAGTTATTCAGTCAAAATTGTGATTGTGTTGGTTTTACAGTGTGTTTGTCATTTGTTTGAATACAAATAAAATCCATCTTAATCTGAAACTTGTGAGTTTGTATTGTGTGTTTGCTCTTCACTCAGTTTTCTCTAGGTCAAAATGATAAGGTGGGTAAAATGAGTGTTGAGCACATCACAGATTTTCTGAGTTTTCTAATATATTTCTAAAGATGCGATTGACATCAAATTCTCACCAGACATCGGTAACAACCCATCCAGTCCACACATGCAAAGAAATCAAACATGGTATCCACACAGAGATTACGAGTAGATCTTTTAAGGTGATAGGTGTAGCATCCTTGGAGCGGGCTTGTTTTTCCAGCACATCCTATACTCAAGAAGACTGTGGTGCGGGGGAATTTGTAGGCCAAGCAGCCTGAACTCTTTGTCATGTTCCTCAAACCATGTTTTTTGCACAGTTTGTGCATTGTTTCTGGGTGGTACATATACATCCCAGGAGAAATTTGCACTGTTGTTTTTCAGTTCACCTGTCAAATATGGCTGATTTCTGTCACTGTCTGGAGGAAGAGCGTGAGGAAGTGAGGATAAAAATGAATAAATGTAATTATTGGTTATAAAGCAGTCTGACACTGGGGTATGCCACTAGATGGTACTATTGTTTTATCTTTAAAGCCGAATGAGGTCTAAACTCACAGCATACTAACATTCACATGTTTCAGAGGAGGCTGGTAGACAGTCAAAATATAAATTTAGTATTTTTACAAAAACCCTTTTTTCAAATAACAGTTAGATATGGTTGGAAAATATGCTAATTTACTGTCTTGCCAATCTTACTTGAGTTTTCTGAGAATGATACCACCACTCAGACACCTGTCTCTAACATGTAGCAGGTTAGCTTGCTAAAGGTAACGGTCTGTTTTATTAATGAAGAAAAGTGTTGATTAAACAAGTAAGAAATAATGCAGTAATAGTGTTACAGTCACTCTATGGAAGAGGGCAGTTGAAGAATGCAACATGACAAAAAGTGTTTGCGACCATGTGCAATGTACTTGCTTTCAAAGATAGAGACTAGGTGCATGAGCAGTTGCAGACAGATGCGTCTTTAAAGCAACTTTGGTGTTCAACATGTTGATAAAGGGGAAGTAAGATTGATTCATGTGTGATATCAGTTTGCAATTAAATGGGTCGAATGGAGTCAAGTTGGCATTTACGTGCAATCTGTTTGTGATAATGCTGTGATTAATTGTGATAATCTGCAAAAATTGGAAATCTGTTGCCATCTGTTGATGTCTACGTACAGAAATCTACCTTAAACAGAAATTCTCATTAACTACTGCCTCCACAAATATTCTAAGGAGCTTGGATTGAAAGCGACTGGACTTCTTTAAGTTAAAGAAGTCTTTACAAGCTCTTTGGACTACTGTGACCTGAGAACCTGCACAGACATGTCATCTACAAATAGTGACTTAGTTCTTCCAGGATGGCGATTTAACTGCAAAATGGCATAGGCACTGGGCAACCTTGCTTTTTATATAGGAGTATAACCAGAAAACCACCAGTTTGCAACTAGCTGAGTTGAGTACCCTTTTGCAAAGAGATGCATTCCAGATGAATTGCGCTCATCCTGGACTTAGAATGATCGCAGGCTCTCTGTGTTTAGAAATTAGACGCCTTGAGGCAACTGTTGTTGTGATTTGGTGCTATATAAATAAAACTGAACTGAATTGTAGTTATTGGTAAACCCTCGTCAACCTGTCTGACAGTGTTTTGGTCAGTCTGAGTCAGACCACGGCCTCGCTTCACGATTGCTTGGAAACAAGTTGCCTGACACCAGGTAAAATGTGCAATTGCTAGGCAACCACCAGTTTATTGTTTTTCTTAGTTGCGAGGAAGTTACCATCCTTTTTTTTTTTTTTTTTGCTTTAATGTGACTGAGGTGACTAGAGATGTGGATTTTATTTCTTTCAGACTGAGCCTAGCTAGCTGCATTTCTCCTCCTCCTAATTGCCCACTTTCTCCTGGTTTATGTTTAACACACAGACATGAGAGTGATTTTAATGTAAGGACAAGAAAGAAGGTGAATACTGAAATATTGAGCTATTCCCTTAAGACGCTACATTAAGTCCATTACCCTCTGCATTTAGCTAATCCTAAAGAAGGGCCTCGGAAATCCTCATGGTTTTAATCGTATTTTATAAAGCAAGTTACCCTGATAAGTAGCTTATGCATGAATTATTTCTGTCAGTTTTTAACGACGCATAGAAAAATCATCATGAGAAAGGGAGATCTCTCTGTGTTTTTTAAATGAGCTTTATTGACATTGAAAAACATGACTCAATTCACCATGAAGGTGTGGGCTTCTGCAGACATATAAGTGTGGCAATAATTAGCATAAATATATTACAAGCCTACGGGACTTGTGAAGGAGTTGCTGAGAGGAAACCGAAAGAGCAGCAGAAGCTGTGAAACTGATTCACCTTCATTTTCTTGCAGGGTACCAGACATTTGGTTATCTGCAGTCTTTTGGCATCATGCAGATCTCTGATGGAGAGCAGCTGACATCCCATTACCCACTCAGCCATTGAAATGACAAGGGAAAATGCTAAGCCAGGTTGTTACTTGAGGGGATGGATTATGATTAGCCTAGTTGTGACACAAGGAATCTGCGAGTTGGCAGAGGACAAATTCTGTTGTAGTGCATTTTGACTGAAAATAGTTTGGTCTTTATTCCTTTGTAATGACAAAGAAGCTGGTGAAGCTTCTGGCAGTATATCTGAAAGTTTAAAGCCTTAAGAGGTATACATTTGGGAGGTATTATAGCAGCTTGAGTAGCGTCAGTAAATATAGATCGACTTTGATGCCAAGCTTGTCAACATTGTAAAATTTTATGATTGTGCTGAATGCTAAACTAAAATCTTGTTATTGTAGTATTGCACCAAATACTGAACGCTCATTGTAATTATCCTATACTGTGTAATACCACAGCTGCAGGCAGTTGGCTGCGCACAAAGACTGAAAAATTAAAAGCAGCAGCTGGGTCTGTGTAGTGCCTCCTTGAGCTGAAAAGCTCATTAATTGCTATGTTATATTTGTTTAATTCAAAAATTCATTTGTAAAATATTATTTTTCACTTTGAGTATGGTGCTATTTAGAACTTCATTGATTGCCTGGCAGCACCAGTTTTTGTGTTATACAAAAGCAACCAGTTTTCCCAACAACTGCATAAGCACGCTTCCCAATTTGTAACACTTTTTCTTTAGAGCAGTATTTATTTATTCATTTAGTTCCTTACTTGACTGCTTTAGGGCATCAAAACCGGATGATACCATCTGGAATTTTATCGCCCTCTAAAGATGCCACAAAAACATGTTAGCACACACATTCAGCATCATCCAAAATTATTTGAGATCGTTTCTCTTATGTTTATATTAATTCTCCATTTAACTCTGTGTTTGGACTCTCCTGGTGAAATATTTGGCTCGTTTTAGAAGCAACACGGCTGCTGAGAGTGAACCGAAACAGTAGAGCTGTTCAATAAAGTTGTTCAATAGAGTAGAGCTGTTGGTTGATATTCTCTGTGGGCTTGTCCTTCTGAATGACCTCTTTCACAACTCACATAGCCATTCCGCCTGTTGTTAATATGAAAATATTGATAGGTGCAGCTGTGAAGTTCATTTACTGAATCTTAATTTTGCTTATTCAAGACAAGAAATGGATTCAGACAGAGGACTGGCACCTCCTCCACAATGAGTGGGAGACTAAGAATGATCTGGGGCTGTGCATGTGGATTTTTAATCAACTGCTTTACTGAAAAGCTCAGAAAACGTACCCCAGGCTGTCCCCATAAAAGTCTCACAGTGACTTTTCTGTCTTTTCAAATGTGCTTTTATGGTTCTTAGATATTGAATCATACAATTCTACAAACTGAGCGCTCGGTCAATTTCAGTATACGTATCAAATGTGAATTCAGGTTTTTTTTTATGTAGCGCCAAATAACAACAACAGTTGCCTCAAGAATTTCATGAAGTAAAAACTCTGCAGTTTTAGAGTGAAAACCCCAACAATCAGACAATCCCCTATGAGAAACACTTGGCGACAGTGGGAAGGAAAAACTCATCAACAGAAAGAAACTTCTGGTAGAACCAGGTTCAGGGAGGGGCAGCCATCTGCCACAGCTGGTTGGGAGGTGAGGGAAAAGGGAAGAGAAAAAAAGTGCAGGGAGACTGAATAAAACACACAATGAGAGAGAGAAGATGCCTCTTAATGACATGCAGCAGTGGTACATAAACCACCACCACGTTTCTGAAGTTTTTAGGGTCAAATCCCGTAACCTCAGTTATGTCTAAATTTAGAAGTAGGAAATTAGTGGCCATCCAGGCCTTTATATCTTCAAGACATGCCATAGTTTAATTAATCAGTTTGTGTTATCTGGCTTAACAGATAAATAAAATTGGGTATCATCTGCATAGCAAAGAAAATATATGCAACATTTCAGATAATACTGCCTAATGTAAAAGGGATTGTTCCCAGCATAGAACCATGTGGAACTCCATGGGCAACTTTCATGTGTTAAGAAAATTCTCCATTAAGGTGGTTGGGATAAATCATGTTACAGTTCCGTTTAAAAGTAACTTACTCGAGTACTTTAAATAACAGATTCTTGATTAGGGATTTAATAATTTATTTAAATCACTCAGAAAAATCACCTGAAAAATGAATACATTCCCTTTGTTCAAACAAAACAAATCATATCAATCAAGTATACTTACACTAATAATAATAATAAATTACAAGCGCAATCATACCTACAATAACTACCATTATAAATAAAACTACCAACATTAAACATCCACCACACAACATCAGGGGACTGGAGGGTATGGCTTATCAATGGGGCATGGCTTATTTCAAAAGAAATGTCAAGTAAATTAAGGTATTACATCCACTAGGCCTAATTCAAGTCAGAAATCCCACTGACTCTATATTTGTGACACAGTAGGTCAATTGTGCAGAATAATAGCTGCCAAGAAAAATATTTTGCTTCATTCTAAAATGCTATACATCCATTTTAGAAACATAAATGTGTTGATGTTAAGGACCCTTATTTAAACTATACAACATATATAATCTCATTTATTATCATTTCTTATCTTGCTGTAGCTGCAGCAAAGCGGCAGTTATTCTCCCTTGGGTCAACGAAGGTTCATACGACGTCTAAAATAAGTCATGATTATGTAAAGATAAAGCACTTCTTCACTAGCATCTTATATAATATTCCTCATCAAGTCTTGTTACAGTGGGGCATTTGTCACATTTTTCTTTTGGACCAAGAAAATAAACTCCTCTTCCTCTTATGTAACAAACGCTAAAAGGGAAGGTGTAAATTAAACTATTTGTAAGAATGAGATGAGAGCAGAGAGCCAGCCCAGATAAAAGCAGAGTGGTTGCTTTAGCGTTAGCACAAACCCGTCATTTAATGTGCTCTTTGAACTTTATGTTGCTTCGGCGTTGAAATTTGTGGTTCGATATTCTGCGCATCAAATCTCTGTGTTCCTCATAACACCTGAGAGTCAAATACCTGGAACACGCTCAGTCTCATCCCACGATTCAAAAAGACATTAGTATGACTGCAACGCTAATGGCACTTAAATACAATAGCAAACAGGATAGACTTTAGAAACGGTCCTGTGATGGCAACGGTTGCATACAGGAAATCCAAACATAGAATTAAGCAATTAAACAAGCAAAATTATAACTAGTTTGTTAGCAGTAGCTTTTAAATAAAAGGAGGATTTTTAGCTTAATGGAATAAAGCACCCTCTCAGGTAACGTTACGAAACAGAAGAACAATCTTAAATTTCAAAGGGAGATGAGGGGAGGATTTCAGAGGTAGCACACTGTACCACTGCAGCTAATACAGAGAAAGTTTTCAATAATACATGGGTATATCATTTTATATATATCTCTCTCGCTATATATCTATATATATATATTGATATATATATTCTTTAAAAACTTTTTTCCAGATTATGGATTGCAGCTTTTTGTAAAGTGAAGTATAACATTTCAAAATACTGTATTGCAATGCAGGCCAGATAAATAAACGTATTTCAAAAGAAGACTGCTTAAAACTGCAATCCAACATTTGTTGAAAGCACCACTGCTAGTTTGGTTACACAAAGTAGGCAAGCTATTAAGACGAATCTGTTGTCGTATTTCATCTGGAGCAAAAATGAACTTAATCAGCTCTCGTCCCATGAACGCAGCCTCAGCGCTGCAGTTTCTGGATTGCAGCATTAAGAGTTAGAATAATATAAGAATCAAATTAATTTTTTTTTTAAACCACAACTTCAACATGCCTGAAGGCCTACCCTTGATTTGAATACATTTTACATATAAGAATAGATATACATTAAGCTATTTTATACAGTTCTGGTAACATAAACATTGAACTTTGTATCATTGATATTTATCTTGAAATAAAATGTCTTTTTAAAGGCAAAGAGGTTAGGATAAATGATATCAACCATGAAATTTGTAATGTAAATGTTTCTAACATACAGAGTTAACCAACACACTGCTTATTAATTCATCACCTGACTACAAAAAGAAAAAGACATTTAATATACAAAGTTTACAGCTTTTTGTATTGGCATTGTTATTTTGGGCCCTGTGGCACAGACTGTAAGGCAGTCAAATCCTATGCACATATACTACATATCCCTGCTTGTAAACGTCTTATTGTTCAGTTGGTTTCACTGTGTCCTCTCTCTTTTCTCGGATTTCTGACCATTTCTCACTATACTCCCATGTTGTATAATGCAAAAGGCTGAATGCCACACTCTTCTGGAAAAAAGCAGAAGAGTCAGCAGGTTGGATTAAAAAAAGATGCCTTCCAATAAGAAAGCCGTGTCAAAGTTGTTGTTTTTTTTTTTTTTGTACATCAGTATATCTGACAGCAAACCGACTTACTCGTCCTCGCATTTAAAAAGCACATGCAGAACTGTTGCACACCTATGCTTCAGAGACATTAAACACAACAGATGAGTAATCCACTACTTGTTATATAAGATTTGCGTCCAGGTGCACGTCTCGTTTTAAAACCAAGTTTGTTAAATTTTCTTTATTTATATTTCACTTTTCAAACCAGGGTTACAAAGTGTTAAGCAGCAAAATCAACACAAAAGAAAAACACATTTAAAAAAATGTTTAAAAAAAGATACACATAAAAAATACCAGGCGTGAAAGGCTGGTTTAGCCCAAGTTAGACCCACTACAGACCCTAATCTACCTGTTTTCTCAATTAAAAATTCCTAAAGCCCAAAATGATGGTTTCGAATGGACATTTAGCATTGCTGAGAGCAAAAAGAAAACCCCAAATAAAACCAGTTTACTTTGTAAGAGAAGCAACAGCATCAGCCTAACGCTGAGATTTGTTTGATAATCTCATTATGAAAACAGTTGCTGGTTAATTTTGTTAGTTCACTGAATTGCTCATTATTGCAGTTCTACTTAAAAAGAGCACACAGGCAATTAAGGTAACCAGTTAAGCTCCTAAGAGGTCAGAAAAACTGTGACAAGCTGTGTTACTGTTTTCTTTTTAAGACATTTCTGAAAACATTTCATAAACAACAAGAAATTAAGTAGTAACATGAATTTGAGAGAGAAAAAAAAAAAAAGCCAGGCTCTGCTGTAAGTTAGCACAACAAACGTCCCTGACCTTTAGTCCCTTTCTGTCTTTATTAAACACGGGGAGAGCTTAACCTTTGGACCATTAAGCTACAGATCACCTTCTTTAAAATGGTAAACTAAGGCATCGGCCTTGGCCAGGGAAATTAGTCTACACAAAGTTGCTGGAAAAAGTAATGTCTCCAAAACTCCACAGTCCCAGTTTATAACACAACCCTGGGGGTCTTCAAAGACTCGTGTTTCAAAGCAGGATTTAGCCTTATCCAGGTAACTTCAGGCTTTACCCCAGATTTCATTATTATAAAAGGTGCTCCGCTTTTTACCCGTGTACATCATCATGGCAACTTATGCTGCTGACCTGCAGTCGGGAGCAGGTTATGTTTGAGATCAGAGATCAACAAATACAAAATCATCACCTACTGACTATCAATCAATTCTGTGGTACAGTATCAATCAATTCACTATTCCTGGAAGATCGCTAAGACAGCACCTATTTGTACTTGTGGACTTAAATTAAATCTGAACATAGACTAAGCCTACTAAATTATATTTTAATATTTGTTGCTCTTAGACCCTTGAACACCAGCTGCAGGAATAAAAGCTAAACCCATCCTGTAAGCAATAATATTGATTTAATGGAGTAAGTATCAGATTTTCTTGTGACTCAGTGACAGAGCACTGATACTTTGGTAACTGACACAGTCAGCATGTCTGACAGCTTTTCTTCCTGGCTTCAGAGAGGTTAAACTTAATAAATATAGCAGGTCTTTCCAGTCTCACTGAAAAAAAGCACTTAAAGTGCACACACATTCATGCACCGCTTTTAACACTACTCTACAGGACTCTGCTGCTAGTGGTCTCATGACTGCGATTGGTCAGATGCTGCTATTGCCACCTCTTTACGGACTCATAGCTAAACGGATAAACTCTGGCTGAACTTATTGAGTTGATAACCACCTTGATGTGACCGCTGAGACTGATTGCAAATGTGAAGCCAGATATCCTGGGTATGTTTAACTTGCACGTAGCACAGGACCATGGTTCAAGCACAGATGGCATCACTGACAGGATCACTTTCTCTGATCAGCCAAAGCCCCTCCAGACACACCAAGAAGGCTAACCAGTTCTCATATTGTATAAAATTGGTGGAGTGCACCTTTAAACCAAATATTTACATTTTCCCGTAAGTTTTCTTTCACGCTGCATTGAAACACTTTGTAGCACTGTTTTGAAATGTTACATTTACTGTAGTTTATCATAATTATTACTATTAATAATACTATAAAGTTAATATTATTTTTGTATTTTTGTAAAGTATTGTCCATTATTACAAAGATTGTATTAGCTTTACGAAATATTTTTTCTGTACACTGAAAGTCAAGGCTTTACACTGCGTGCCAGGAAAAGGTAAACCAACGAGAAGATTCAGATTGTACTTAAACACTTAAGGTGACTGTAGGACTTGTTTGGCATCTTTTCCGATGGGATGCATGTACTAAAAAAAGATGCAAAAATCATGATGACCACCTTTTTTGTGTGTGTGTGAAAATACTTTTGCAATGACAATATGTTACTATATGATTTCACCAGAGTCAAATAGTAAAATATGTCTTTGCTTGGGCCCTGCATCTGAGGATAACAGCTGGCAACTGATTCAATGCTTGTCGCTCGTCACAGGCATCACCATGAAGGGATATTGTGCTTATAAAAAGCCTATTTTACATTTTGTCTGCAGCCACCTTAGCGAGAAGAAACCGTGCCGCTCGTAGGAGGGAACACCGTGAGTACATCTTTATCCCCCAGAGTTTTGCACACCTCTTCTTACTTTTTTCCCCAATTAAATAAAGAAACTCAGTAGGTATAGTATTGCCATTGTTGTGGCACTGGCTCATAAGAAGATTCGCTTCCCACATTGGTCCTCGTGCTAAGCTGATTGTCAAGTTCTGGTACAGGCTAAGTTTGAATATGTGCAAGATTTTATTTATTTTTTTGTCATTATTTATTTAAGAATGTAAGTTGACGCCTCCAGTAGTCCTGCTTGATCCACTGCAGAGCTTTGTCTTGATGGGGGTTGTTAGAGAAAGGTCTGAGTCAGTCTTCTTACACTGAAGTGACCATCATGAACTCTGGTCACTTTGGAACTGGCAGTCAGGATCCATATCCCTGGCTGATAGACTGAAGGGAGAGAAAAAGGGTCAAATTACTACTTTTTTTCAGTTACATTTTCATGAGGCTGGGAAATAGGATTATTTGCTTTCCAGCTGAGAGTTAGATGAAAAAACTGATACCACACGTGTCCGTATAGCATATAAGAAGCTGGTTAGCTTTGCTTAGCACAAAGACTGGTAACAGCTAGCATGGTTCTGTCAAAATCTGTTAGCTGGTAGGCAGTAGGTGCTTTCATAGTCAATGTCAGTCTATAATACTCCATTATTATTAGGTCGTTACCACAAAGTAAGTACTTGTATTTATTGTATGTTGGTTAGCAATTACCCCTAACTTGCTACTGGCCATCTGCTATGGCAAGAGGTTATGTTATAGTATCAGCTGCTCTCAGGTCATTACAACACTTCAGAGCTCCTATTTGTGATGGGCATGCAAATAAAAGGGAAAAAAGTTTCCAAGCTATTTAGTTCATAGGTTGCCCTCCACAGCTGGCAGTCATATTCAGGTGCAGTACTGTACACGTCTTGAGACACCATTCATTTCTTTATATTTTCCCAGGAAAATGGAGAAAAAGGTGCAAACATAGGGAAATGTAGGACTTAAACCAAAAACAGAATGTTCAATTCTAATGAGCTTGGAAGTCAATTCTTGGTAATGACCACCTTTATTCTTCGGCACAGCCTGAACTCTAGTAGGCAGCCATCTTGTAATTTCTTAAGCAGTCTTCAGGAATAGTTCTCCAGCCTACTTGAAGGACATTCAAAGATCTTTTGTGGATGTTGGCTGACTTTTGTTCTGTTCATTTTCAACATAATCCCACAATGCTTCAGTGATGATGAGGTCCAAGCTCTGGGGAGGCCAATCCATGACTGATGGTATTTCATTGTGTGTTGTTCTATCCAGGCATGATATTACTGCACTGGCAGTGCTGAAAAATAAAACTGCTGCCAATCAGATGACTTCCAGATGATATTGCATGGTAGATCAAAATCAGTATTTTTCTGGATTGATGATGCCATCAAATTTGAAAAGATCCCCAACACAACTAGCTGTAGACATAGACTTTTGTATTTATCTTCTGACATCCTCCGTAAACGTTGATGATTACAACCAATAATTTTAAATTTGGATTCATTACTCCATCAGACCTGTTGTCACTGACTTCCAGTCCAGTTGTGACATTTGGCATACCTCAGCCTTTTCCACCCATTTCCCTTCCTTAAGAATGGCCTCTTGGGTTGCCTTCCTATTAAAGACACCATCATTTCTGATAAGGCTTCAAATGACAGATGAATCAGGTGAAGGGCCAGATGTATCTCACACGTCTTGTCAGGTCTTTGCTGGATTTTTCCTATTTCTTAAGAACATGACTTTCAGATACTGCTCATCTGCTGTAGATAGTTGATTTTTAGGCCTGACACTTCTTTTTTTTTTCCCCTCCACACGGCACATCATGCCAAGATTTCAGCTAATAGCTCTTTGGCACTCACCTTGTTGGTATAAAAAAATACTATTTTATGCCCATCAAACTATGTTTTCATTGGCATTTTGCAGATTTAATTGAAGAAATTGGTACAAATTCTGCATGTAAACAAAACATAAAGAACTGAGGGGTGACCCAAGACTTTTGCACAAGACTGTAGCCACCAGAGCGGTTTGTACTGAAAGCAGCTATTGCAAAACAACCAGCAGAGGTTCCTGTAAGTCACTGCTCTGAGAAACAGACCAACACTTAACCTACTCTTCAGTTTTAATCTAGAGTAAATCAAAAGGATGCATGCTCAGCTTCACTGATATTTATTTTTTTGTCTGAGATTAGCTTTACTCCATATCTGCTGTTAACACATCAATGATTAAGCCTCTTGGAACAAGCCAGAGTAACCATTTCTCCCCCAGTTTCCAGTCTTGGTGTTAAGCTAAGCTAACATTTGCTGGGAGTAGTTTCAAATCTTCTACAAAGATTTTTTTTTTCTCCATCTAATTCCTTTGAAGAAGGCAGACAAACATGTCTTAAACCATTTGTTTAAATTTCAGTTTCGGTCATGAGGAGGCTCATCGTCATTAGCACAACTCCCCCGATCTGAAGGAATAACATTTCTCAACACATTTATTCTTCTTCAGCGAGTATTTACCCCATGACAGCACTTTGAGCTAAAAGACTAATCCTACTTAACGCTTAGCCCAAATGAAACTGTTTTACTAGGGTCTAAATTTGGTTGCTGGGTTTGGTTGTTTTTCCTCATCACTCACATTTGTTTGAGAAGTCTGGTGTAAAAACATTTACAATCTCACAGCAGGCCCATTGAAGACTTCTATGTGTAGTCTGTATTTTCGAGAGGCTATTTTTTACTGTTTGCTCCTGACACCGAGAGCTTCAAAAGAAGGTGACAGTATATTTTTAAGTACAGCACATTTCGGCACTAACTCGGCAACAGCGCGCACAGCCTCTTCACCTGCGTCACAATTCAGCCCACATGGTGCATTCATGAAACCAAGCCCTGAAGGATTACTGTGACGCTGCTGGTGAGTCACAGTCAAGGTTTTTCTAATGATGAATGCGTGTTTTTGTGGTAAATAACATTCGGATTCTGTGTTGAAGACGTGCTATTCCTTCACATAGATACACTCAGTACATAAACCCCAGGTGTTGATTTTGAGAATCAGCGCCATTTTCATTCATTCCCCCTTCAGGCGTGTGCAGTAAATGGTAAGATGTGATTTCAGATGTGACATATATGTACTTTTGAAAGATGGGGATAAGCGGCGTGTATGACAGCTGCAAACTTTTCCCCTGCACTGGCTTTGTGGCAAATGCTCTGGATGTGATGCAAGAATGAAGCAAAAGTGTTTTAGGACATGACTGGATTAGCGAATAGGGATGATAAAAGAGGTAGACACAGGCACAAACCTGGTCTGTGAGGATTCGAGGCTTAATATCAGGAATGGCACCCCCTCTCAGCTCATCTTCCACAGCCATGAGTCTGACAACAGGGAAATAGAAACAAACATACCGGTTGACAAAAATAGAATAATGAAGCCGGTGTTCTTCAATTTTACTGTAGGATTATGCGGCCATACGATGATATTAAGGTCTTGACATGTTTGTGGGCACATTCAGCCATCCTCAGAGCTGCCTGAAGCTGAATCAGAGCCTCCTGAGGCTCTGATTCAGCTACTGAGGAAGTTCACATTCAACTGTGTAGATAGAGAATTTGTGAAATGAGTGTGTTTAAGACGATTAAGCGTATACCCATCTTTTCATATGGTTTCAACCGAATGACATGACATGTTAGCTTTGTGCATTTTGTAAAAATGTAGCTTTCAGAAAGGAATTTATTGTGGTACACCAGCATCTCATTAGTTATAAACTCACCTTCATTCCAAGTAGTATTTGCCCCCAAGCTATCGTCTTTGTTATTCTGGCCTGGATTCTTCCTCCTTTTAGTGCTTACTACAGTAAAATCAATGAGTGTTAAATAACTTGACACATAACCACACCAGAGGTGTTTACATTGATATTCTAGTTTAATGGGTGTGAAGTTTCTGGCATTAGTTATATTTAAATGTACCACATTTGGGAATTATGTCTAATTTGCTTTCTGTTTGAAGGTTTGAGATTATGTCGACTCGACTCTGCAAGTAAACGGTACCCTGTGGAAACAAAAGTCTGATGCCATTTAACCAATGTGGAGAAAAGGAGAAAAAAAAAAACAAGAACAATAATGATGCTGTGTATGTGAGTCATATCTCAAATGGTGGAAAACTGTA
>VOQK01042970.1:30368-43054 GCA_015052645.1 Benitochromis conjunctus | reverse complement strand
GCATGCCAAATATCCTTGGGCAAGATACTAACCACAAGTTGCTCTCCGATGCATCCATCGGAGTATGAATGCGTATGAATGTTAGATAGAGCACTAAGTATAGAATAAAGTGCTTGTATGAATGGGTGTGATTGGGTGAATGAGGTTGTTGTATAGAGCGCTTTGAGTACTCCGGGAGAGTAGAAAAGCGCTATATAAGAATCAGTCCATTTACCATTAAAATTAAAAAAAATTCAGTGCCAGCCATGCTCTCATATCCTTAAGACATTCTAAAATAGGCCTAAGGGAGTTAGGGTCATTGTGTTTCAGGGGTAGATAGATCTGACAGTCGTCTGCAAAGAAATGAAATGACACATTATGTTTTTTAGTAATAAGGCCAAGGGGAAGTAAATAGACTCTAAAAAGAAGGGGCCCGAGGATGGATCCTTGAGGTACACCACATGGGAGGGGGGTGGAGGATGAATAAAACTGACCACGTGAGACAGAGAAACTTCTGTCAAACAGGTATGACTTGAACCACTCCAAGGCAGTGCTTTTAATTCCAACATGATTTTCTGTTGTGTTGTGATCTACGGTGTCAAAAGCTGCTATGAGATCCATATTAAGCTATGTTAAGATGTCATGTAAAATCTGAGAACAAACTCCCCACAGAAAGGCAGGTTCAAACCCAGGGCCTTCTAGCAGTGAGGTAACCACTGCACCAACATGCCGCCATGACGATAGCGTAGAGCAGAAAATTCATATTGTTAGAACTCCTCTGTAAGCAGAAAAAGTTCAGCTCATACAAAGCTGTCAGTGCTTTACCTAGAAAGGAGACTTTGCACACACCTGCAAAACCATTAGCCTGCCTCCTCTACAAACTGAATTACAATGAAGTGGCAGATGCCACCCATTCAAACTCATACAACTACACAAAATAGGTTTGGATCAGCAAAGCACGGGTCATACATTTTGCAATCAAGCATTAAAAAAATCTGTTTATCTTTCACCATGTAGCTCTTTCTCATCATTTTGTGGGAAATCCAAAGGGAATACAGATGTTTTATGCCTACACATTTCACTCTTCTCCAGGTTATGCTGCCCAAATAAAAGCATTAGCATTTTATAAAGACGCCAGCTCACACAATCAGAGTTTTGCTACAACAGCACGCACGATCATGACACATTTGCACCAAAGTTTGTTCATCAGGATCCATTAATTACATTTTACAAGAGTCATACAGTTACTGCATCCACTTCGTTTTTTTCTACTTCTCTATATACTGCCAAGCTGGTTGTGAGTCAAACACAAACTGCGTAGTCAGACCTGCAACTACACAGGAAGTTGCTGAGCAGACAGAAAAGGTGGACAACTCATGAGCTGATTAAATCTGCATGATCTGATTTTTTTTTCTCTACTGAGATCAACTAAAACTATCAGTACTCCAAAAGCTGTTTTGCTCTGCTGCTCTTCCCTTCCTTTTGCAGAACCCCTTGGTCTAACAGTACGCTGCAGCAAATTCCTTTAGGCGCAAGTCAGGAAACAGAGCAGGAAAACCGACCTCTCTCACTTCATTCGGCACTAAAATGCTTGTTCTTGTTTCCTGGAATCTAGGCTGGAGACACAACTTTCAACCTGCTGACTTCTAAATATACTGACAAGAAAAAAACAACACTTACCCTTCTTTCTGTCCCATGGATTCAGTGACTAAAGATTTTCTCTTCACAACAAGAAAAACAGACTCTCTGCCAGGCTCTGACTAAAACATTTCCAGCCACCCCCTTCCTGTCTGGGAGCTGGCCTCTGGGAAGACCCTCCCAGTTAGAAATTGTCCAATAGGGAACAAGAATCTGATCTGCCATGTGAAACTTCCTGTTGACCATTTATTTATGATTACAATCTGATTACTTAGAGAACGTGGAATTCAACACTTGATCCATGCCTCCAGAGTTTGCTGCTGCAGGGATGAACAATAATGCATGTGAAATAAATAGATTGATAAGCTTGCACAAAGCTTCTCCACAAACCTGACTGCAGAGCATGCAACACATCAGTGTATATCCTAAACACCCTTTACAGTTAATTATCATAAATACAGGCCTGTGTCATTAGCTCCGTGCCCTGCATTAGGTGCAGGTCAGTATGTTGGTATTAAAAACCCTTAATAACCCAATGATAACAGTAATAAGCGTTTTGTGTGTGTGTGTGTGTGTGTGTGTGTGTGTGTGTGTGTTATTTTCAGCTCTAGTTGTAACATTTAAAATAATTTCAACATCCTTCTCAGTTCAGGGGTGTAGCCACTTACTGCTGACATAATGATGAATGGCGGTGTCTTAATGGCACTTCCGAGTATCCCAGGTAAGAATCATTTTGCCTACTTTATGCCCCGTTTTTGAAGTGTATAGTCACATTTTCAGATTAAACGAGGAAATGCACATGAGAAGCACCGCTGTAGGTGTGCTACAACAAAAAATACAATCATATTATGTGACTGTAATTCGATTTAAAGCTACAAGAAAACACTTTAAGGCTTACCAGTACAATGGCAGTCAACTAAATGCCACTATTTTCTATCACGCAGTTTTATTACCACAGTTTGAGACTGCTAGGATGCTTAAGCCTCAGCTTTGCAACCCAATCACAAATACATTCACATTAACATGCATTAGCTTGCATTAGCCACACTGGTAGCAGAAAGACAGGACCTGCTTACCTCATCATCACGAACGAGCCGCTTCCCAGAGGATACGACAATCACGCACCAGCTAGGACACGGCAACCGAACTAACGAAAACAATATGTCAAGTGTTCCCGAAATTTCCTCTCAATAGCCTCTTTATTTCGCGCCCTGTTCTGAGAATTATCGCTCGTTATTTCCTCCACGTCTTCGACCTAAATTCTTTAGTTTGTAGCGCTGCACAGATTTAAGCAACAAGCTTTTGACAGCTTACTGTACGACCGTCAGTTCAGTGTGATAAAGGGGTGTCCCGGGGTGCGATAAGAAGACTGAAAACGGCCAGTAATTCAACACATGACGTTTCAAGCCGAGCGTAAGGCGCAATTTATTGTATGGAGACATTTTATACATTAAGTTGATTTTTAAAATAACGATTTAGTGGAAAAAAGGACGTATTCTTTAACTTCTATTTTCTGACACCCACCCTACGTCTGTAAAGTGGTACGATCCACACGAGTGCCAGTAGGCTAAAAGGGCAAGGGTTTGCTTGTTACCAAGGGAACAGCAATAAAACCATGTGAGTTTTGTGGATTATTTTCATGAGAGCACTCGTTCCCACACAAATATAAACAAATTAACGAAGAATAGTCATATATATTTTGACAAAGGCATTGGAAAGTGAGAATTTAGCAACAAACAAAAACTTTACAAATATATACGTGTGACCTCTGTGTCCATTTATTTGAAAGAAAAGTAGTTATAAAGGTATAATTTGTACAAGGTATTAAAAACCTATATATGTATTGACAATATTGAGCAGAGACAGCAGCATGCAGTCTCACAGGTCTGCTCAAGGTCAAATAAGATGGATGCTAACCCAGATAGGATGTCAGAGAGGAAATGGAGGGAGACAGACTTTATAGCAAAATGATGGTCTCTTAAGTCAAACAACATATTTATGCTATAGAGATATAAAAGTCCAGACATGGTGGTTGTGCTGGACTTTATCACTGCACATGTATGCCAATTCTCTTCTTGTCATATTATTTGTAAAAAAAAATAAATCTTGGTGATATTCAGGGTATGATGGTGTTTATAGAAAGCATATTGTTAGCAGTAGATTAAAAGTAGCATATGTTTAATTTTCGGTTAATCATTAAGCCGCCCCCACTAATTTTTATCATTAACAGTTAATTATAAGATAATTACTTTTTAAAGCCACATTTCTATTTTTATTGCTTGTATTGTCATTTAGCATCCTGTTTCTTTCTTAATTTGTTTATGTATCTTTAATTGTTGTTGTGTTTAAATATATTGTTTTTCTTTCACAGTATCGTTTTGTTAGGTTTGTTTGTTTTTACACCTAAGGGCATGGAGACAGACTATGGGGGTGGGGGAGGGCTATCTTACTTTTTAATAGAAAATATAACTATACTAGTAAAATGTTCATTTTAATTCTTGAAACAGAACAAGAAAGCAGTTAGTAATTGATTGTATATCGTATATCTTCCAATAACCGCCGGTCTCTTTTAAACGCCGGGCGGCCAGATAATTTTTTGAATAAACGCCTGGGCTACAATTGGAAGACATACGGTAAGTAAATATTCTAATTATATGTCAACTAGACAGATAGATAGACAGACAGACAGACAGACAGACAGACAGACAGACAGAAGGCACCTGTGGTAAATTCGACATTTTATGCTTTCTAGTAGTTGTCATAAAACAAAACAGTCATGAATAATTGACTGATTTCGTCTTTTCTTTTTCCCCAGTCTTTTTGAGGTTTTCGCTCAGCCTTATCTGATTTGTCACACTGACACATCTCAAACTGGAGATGTGGCATGAGGGAAAGGTCACCATATTGCTCTCTTTGGGGAAAATGTCACTGCCATGGTGAATCATATTAAAAGCAACCCATGCTTTCATTCATTTGAACTGGACACTCTTTTTTTCCCACTTCACATTTTGGTTATTTACATTAAATATTATATATTTATAGCCATATTTGTTATGGCTTTGCAATATGTGGCTTTGGTGGCTAATTTTGAGTTGTTTTGTTTTCAGATGCCCCATGCATTTCAGTGGATTTTTTTTCAAACTGTAATTTAGTTGTCGGTAGAATAAACAAGCATCCACTTTAAACTGTGCACCAAGTCTCTATTACAAAAAAACCTAATTGCAAAAAACCTGAAAATTACATACAAAATTACACAATTGCACAAAAAAACATTTACGAATGTATTGACATTTGATGTATTTTCCATTTTATCATTAATTACATTTGCAATATTAATCTGATTTTGCAGGTAACTAAAGATATTAAATGTAGTGAACATTTAATGGTAGTACTTGCCTCTAAATTAAACCCCAGTGAAGGTAAAACAGGGGAAAACTGAACTATTTGAGTCTCTCAAAACACAGAACTTGATTAAATGTAGCCATTTAATTACCTTACAATGCCGCCTGTAGTTAAGAGTTAAAACTGTTTATCATAACAGGATCACTTGACCCTTGACACTTGATAAGAAGATATATTTAAAATGTACTCAGGCTGCCAGCACAGTGACTCAGGAGCATCAAAGATACCAGTATCTCCCAGTGTTTCAAACCTGCTTGATGTCATTATTTTCCTATAGGACCGTTTCTCGCATCAAGTATCATTACACTGTGGTATTGCTCCTTTTTACTCAAGCTATGTCTGCAAGATCTTTCATTGTGCATAAATGTCACTTTTTGTTTTAGATTTTTGCATAAAATCCTTTACATAAACTGCACAGGGTCGCGGTCCGTGGATTCTTTCTTGTTTTGATTTCAGAATCCTCAGTTAATACGACAGTGCTTGTCTTTTCAAAGTTTATTGTTTAGGTTTTGCATCAGCGCGCCACTGTGTTCCTTTATTCTAAAGTGAGACGATTCTTTGCTTTCGTTTTGAATCTTTGGTTTTCAGAGCAGTGATGAACTTCATTTGGGTGGGGTTTTTTTTTCATGTTTTATTTTCCATTTTGAATTTATTATCCCAAGCTCACCTGTGTCCTTGCATATTCCAGTTTAGTGTGTATTCTTTGGAGTTTTGAATTCTTGCTTGTCTTTTTATAGTTGTTACCTTCCTTCAGCTTTTGTCACATTTAACATTTTAGCAGCAAGCCACAGACCAAGGAAGAATAAGGAAGAATCAACAATTTAAAACTGTGTAGTTATAATGCTGGTAACTGTATCGGGTCCAGTGTTATTTGTGGCAATTGTGTTTTGTCCCTTTTTACAGAAAGTGCCTGTATGAAGGCACAGGACTGCAAAAAAGCCTGAATATTGTGTCAGGTGGGTTTTACACCACTTTTCTGAAATCTAGTTATTTCTGATCACATATTCTAAAATCCTCCTCTCAAGAGAGCTGTGCATAGACTAATGCCCACAAATGTCAATGAATTCAAGCTACTTTGTAAAGAAGAGTAGGCCAGAATTCCTCCCCAACATTGAATGAGACTGATAAAGTTATATAGAAAACAATTACTTTAAGTTATTGCTGCTAGAGGTGGTTCTACAATCTACTGAATCATGGGGTTTACTCAGGTTTCCCACACTACCTCTGCATTTTGGCTGGTTTTTGACAAATAAATAATATAAGCATTTGATGTGTCATGTTGTTGTCCATCTAAGGTTGTATTTTCCACAGTTTAGGACCTGCTAAGGAACAGATGAGTTAGAATTTTGCTTTATGCTTGATATGGACAAAAAGGACTGGGTGACCTTAGAAACCCATTATATGAAACTTCCAGCATGCACTTTATGTTACTGATGTTAATGCCAGAGGAGGTTTGGAACGCTGCAGTCACTGAGCCAGCAGAAGGGTTGGATATTTTTATGTTTTATGCTCCACCCCCTGCCACCTTATGGTTGAGCTGTAATTGAATTATTACATGTAATTCTCCACAAGGAGGCAATAAAGATCTGGGATGTTGCTGCTATTATTATAGGTTACTAGATACTTCAACCAATGCTGCAGAGAACAACATTAAAGAAAAAGCTTCATGATTGAAAAATAACAATCATGAATAACATTAATGCTGTATTTACCGCTTCATAAATGTCATCCCAACTGTAGCGTTTTAATGCATGCTGTTAATAATATTAAGTATTGAAACAGTACCCATTCACTCACATTGTTTCTGCCGCTAGAAATGAAGAGGTATAAGCCTGTCTTTTCCCATAACATTTAAACTATCTGACACTGATACTATCTAGGTGGTTCAATGAAGGATTTTTATGTTATTTTATGTTATTTTTTTTATGTTTTAATGTGAAAATGTGTTGACCCCTGGCTTATTTAAAAAAGTGGGAAATAGCGTTTTGAAAAAGTACCACCTTAAAGTTTTTCATTAGTTTTAATTATTTGGATTTTTTTTTACTTGTTGCAGGACAATATTAGATAGACATACCTTATAACGCCCAAACAGAACGCCCTTCAGTGAATAAAGAAGAGAATTTAGAAAAATGTGCATCCAAATTTCTTCTTACATCTTTAGGAAGATTGTCGACTCTGTTTCCAAATAGCAGAAATTATTTAAGAAGTGAAGTTTTCAGGTTTAATGAAATCATTAAATGCAACTCTGTCAAAGGACGCTTTAAACGTTAATGCTTCTGTTCATCGGCCTGCACTACAAAGCCCTGCAGTGCAAGGAAATTGAAAAAGAAAGACATTAGTTATGAATATTTCATTTTGTATTATATATAATATATTATTTTACATTACACATTTCCATTTTCCAATATGACTGCTGGGAAATATCCTCATGAAAGTGCAGATGTCTTGTATGGTAAGTCTTACAGAAGTTAAAGGCTTGTCAACTAATTACAAGACATTGCATGTTGTGACCAGCAGATGTCAGTCTTTGCCAAAATATAGCTTACCACACAGCGGCTCAACATGAGGACACTGGAACAGTTGGCTATCGTTAGTGTGACGTAAGTTAGGCTATATCATATTCTGTGTTTGCTGAAGGTCAACATGATAAAATTAGGATCACTATACATCATGTCTGTGCGTGTGTGTGTGTTTTTGAAAATTTCAGGTGACCCTAAACCGTGTATTCAAAGCCCAATGCAGTACATGCAAGTATAAGGTTTAAAGCTGCATGTTCTTATTTTTACCTGTTTCATTTTGTTTTATTGTTTGAATATAAAGACACTGGGAATTCTGTGAGATACAGCAATAAGCACGTTTTGTATTAGTTAGCATTGTTGCTTCAAGATCCTGGGTTCAAATCCATTGGCTGCTGTAGGAATGTGCATGCTCTCTCTAGGTACTCTGTTTTCCTCCCACAGTCCAAAAACATGCACGTTAAGTTAATTGGCGATTCTACATTGTCTGTCTCTGTGACAGCTGGCAGAGACTCCAGCTCGACTGTGAGTCTGAATTTGATGTGGATGGGCAGTAAACACTGTCAGAGATGTTCTTAGAGCTGTTTTGCTTCTGCGTACCCGTGTATGGTATCAGGCACCAGATTTTGTGCTGACAATAAAAGCTGAGGAAGTAAAGCACCTATTTCAAGCAACACGATTATCTTCAAGTCATTACGCACTTCCTATGGTTAAACACTGAAGATAATACAGTCATACCATCTGGGTGGAAATGACTTGCTGCTGAAATGCTGAAGTAGCCATTGATATAAACCTGAGGGGACGGAGAAGCTTGGGTATGTTAGTAGAGACACAGCTGTAATATACAATGCTGTATGCAGTTAATTCGATACAGCGCAGAGGCACTTGGGTTTCATAAAGGAGGGTAATAAATGTACTTCTTGGGTAATATTGTTGCACTTACCGCCAAATTAGTGATGTAATTAGATAACAATCAGGTTTAGGGTGATTTTAAAAAATACCCTACTTTCATATTCATACTTTAGAGAAAATCCATAATGTCTGGTAGTATCTGCAGTTTTCACTTGATATTATCTGGCTTTGAAGAAATGAACATCTATCTACAAGAGGATTTTTCTGTAAAAATAAAAAGGTGATTATATTGAGACAGCATCATTAGAAAAACACCACCGTTAATTAGGTGTTATGAAAGAAGCATACATACTTTGACTTATTACTTTCTCATCAGTCCAAATGAAAACATTCACTTGAGTATAAACTCTGTAATTATGTATTTTTTAACGCTAAACATATGTTATTTGTTAAAGCAGTCTTACAATTTATTCTGTCAACGTACTAAGACAACAATGATTTTTCTTTTAATTGCTCGATTCATGGATTAAGCTACGGTAACATAATGCAGGTGTAGCGATTGAATCTGACTGATGTAAACTCTGCATGGGATGGTTTGTGAATTTTTGAAAACAATCTTCAAAAAATATTTTTTATCATTACTTTTATTTTTCTAGAAAGTTAGATGCTGACAGATAAACCTGGGGTCCTCATCTGCCTCTTTTCTACTGCTTGATGGTAAAAATTCAGACCTCCCAATTCCTTTATATAGTGGACAAGTGCATGAATTAATAAACAGAAAATATAAATAGCTGTTAACAAATCCCAGCTTGATTAAACAGCACACATCATAATTTCATGGCCATTCAATGCATTTATTTCAGGTGTGTTAAGCAGAACTTGCTCATACTTTTAGGTCTGACAAGAAAATGGCTGATTAAATATAACACGCCAAACAGCGTTTAGATTGTTCTTTTCATCACAAGACTTTTAATATGTACATAGAAATTCTTACACTTAGAGTGCTCTCTCCAGCAACACATAAAACCATTAAAAAAAAAACAGATAAATCAGCTTCTAAGACAGACACTCTTTCGTGGACAAGTTCGCTGAAATCCTCCTTTAACAACACGGCATGTCAGACATTCCTGGGACTCGTGGTTTTAATTTAGAGTGAAAACTCATGCTTTTTTTCATCACTTTATTTACACCTCTCTAATTGGTGGAAAGTCTTTTTCGAATGTCATTTGGTGATGCAGATCTTCAAAAATCACAGCGATAAGGAGCTTAAATTTCAACAACGTACTCTTGTCTTATTTTCAACAAGTAAACATATATTTTTCTGTCGCCAGAAAGAGATGAAGGGGTGCCGTAGATAAGAACACGATAAAGAAAGTGTCACCCTGCAACTAGAAAACAAAAAAATTGGATCCATAAACTGATGTGATCTCATTAAAAAAAAAAAAAAGATACTCACCATTTCAATGACATATTTTTAAACAGAATAACAACAGACCCACACAACTATGCCCCCTGTTCCCATTCCTCCAATATACCAACACACACGCACACCCACGTTATACAAAACTCCAGTCTGTACAAGTGTTTCATTAGTAGCTATGTGGCGTTTCTGCTCATGCCATCTGTCATGAGGGGAACACTGTAATTCTGCTTTCACACAGCAGTGCAGCACTGCAGTGCAGATATTGTAACGCTTTATGCAATTCCCTTGTGCCGTGTTTTCTTCTACTGCAATTACCTATGTCCAAATTGTACAATAAAATTGCTATACTGTTAATTAGAGGCTGTAATATAAAGACGCAGACATCCTTTTGGCAGCTGATGACGTTAAAAGAAATCAGCTTATGGTTAGATAGCAGTAGAAATGCATACCCCGTGTGCTTAAAAAGGCATTTAGACTCTGTAAGATAATATAGTACAATAGGCATTGTCACAGCACACACTTTTAGTTGCCATAAAAGCACAGGTGTTACCACATTAAAATCACAAGGACAGGAACTTAAAACCCAATCAGCTAAGTGGAATACACCCAGAGACATCATAAGAGAGTGACATGGCACAAAGACGGTGATCACGTCAGCATGATTGGCGCTCTGGAACAAGCTGTTAATTAAGCAATAATGTCGTGTAAGTGTGCGCTCACATAAAAAGTGCTGGAAAAGAGAAACACGTTGTAGCTCTTGGACAATCACCAACGTTTTAAAGCTTTTAAAAAAGAAATCCTATCTATTTATGGCCAAGTGACCAATGAAATTAAAGTAATGGCTCTCTCCCCATTCATTTAGATAATCTCAGGAAACGTCTTAAATGCTTCCTGTGGAAGAAAACAATATGTTGCAAGTAAAAATGCTAGCCAGCAGCTGGAGACTGTTCTGGTATGGAAGTCTTTGGGAAAGCAACCTTACATCTCTCTTAAACTAAGACCTCAGTGCACACTTTCCCAGCGATACTTGGTCTAAGTTGTAAGTTTCAAGTTTTATTGAATACACAGTTGTGTTTATTTTGAAAATTACTGTCCCAAAACGTGTCGAATAGACGATAAAGCAGGTGTGACAGGTTGCTAATGTATCTGCTCATCCAAGATAGCGGCATTCAAAAAGCTCACAGCTTCAAGACCTAACCAGTCAGTGATAACACGGCGGCTGTGTCCATCTTTTAGATGTTTTCCTGTTAGATGGCTGACAATTTGATGGTAGCAGGTAGCTAGACAGCTAGACAGCCATATGCAAAAAACTGTAAAAATCCCATCTTGTTGTAGATGCTAGTTGGCTAACATGCCGCATTACCTCACCAGCTTGCCTACATTACAACCTCATGTATTATGGTGCTGATTTTACACAACAGTAAATGGTACAGCAGAAATACCTACTGTATTACACACAGTTGCTTTTATAACCACAACTAAGCATACTAAAGCTGTCCACACATATTTTGGTAAATGTAGTCTTTTCTGTGTGTTTTGGCCCTTCATCCTCATGTTAATAGCGTCTTAGATAAAAACGCCTGCCACAGTGAAGATTTTTGAAAACTCCATTTCTGCATTTACAGAAACAGAAAAACTTTTTATCTCATAACTTTATTTTCTTTCCTGACATCAGACTGTGCTATTGTGCTATTATTTGTGGGATTTTGATTGGCCGACATTTTTTTATGGTTAGGTTTATACAACACTTTGGCTTTGGCAACCTCTTTTTTTATTTGAATGTGTATGATGATATTTTTCCAAGCAAACTCAGAAAAATCCCAATTTTTAAACAACACAATAATACATCCTCTTTGAGCCAATAAATGGCATAAATTTGTGGGATATGTTACTAATGCAATAGTCATGCGAATAACAAATGTACAAAAGTTAGGTTTTGCTTTGTTTTTGATCTTTAATGATTGTAGACTCCTGTGCTCTTCCTATTGTTCTGTCTATTAGTCCTCACATGAAGTGAGACACGTGGTTACCTGATGCACCAATCACGCAACAAAGGACAGGTCACCAGCTAGGTGTAACAATGCAGTTGATATGCAGCATCAGTAGTTTCCTCACAGCCAAATCAACTTTGTTGTCATTATAGTTGTACAGAAAATGTCACAGTACGGCATGCAAAACATACAGTAGTACAGTAGTATAGTACAACATAACAGTGAGGGGACAATCTCGTGTCACTGTTGTGACTGACGGGATGCTTACTGGACCATGGGTGTGATCAGTATTTTTTTTTTCTCAGAAAGCCTTTAAGCTGAATCGGTTTTGACTGTGTTTCAAGAGACATTTTAATCAGGGCTGGAGTGCCAGGGTATTGTCAATATAATCCAGTGATGAAAAGCACCCATTCAAATAGTGAAGTACAGTAAGATTTTAAAAAAGCCCCACTTGTACTTTAAAAAAAAATGTTGTGTTACTTAAAGAAACAATAAACTTATTACCTTAATGCTTTTTTGGGTGAAAATGTCCTGCAATCCCCATTATCATTAATCAGACACTTAATCAATGTTCCTCTGATGCCCCACAAATGGCATGGCTATATGAAATCTAAATGATGCAAATAGCTGTTCGGTGTTCGGAGCTGTAACATGGTTAGATACACTTGAAACACTTGACTGTTATTAATGTGCTATACACCTCATCTTTCGTCCGCCCCATCCATCCACACACTCACTGAGCTGAAGTATATCCATACAGGCAGGTGCACCCATACACCCCTAAACACTACACCAGTATCCATTTAACCCATTACATGGGCTGGACACCGGCTGGATGAATCATTCAAACATGACAAAATGAAACAAAAATGTATCGCACGAGGT
>VOQK01042969.1:0-16372 GCA_015052645.1 Benitochromis conjunctus | reverse complement strand
CAACTCTGTTAGCCCCTCAGGGATGAAATGCATTACACACATATTCACTGAGCCTCAGTAAATTTGACTTTGATGACTTTGATTACTGACAGTATGCAAATAGTTCAAAGGGATACTTTTAATGAAAGATATAATTTTATGTGCATATTAAGTATAAATATTCCAGATACTTCTTTCTTCTTTTAGTCTGCAAGTTAAACGCAGTTCGAGCTCAGGAAAGAAAATTAAAGAATGGGTTAGCTAAAGAAAACTTTATTCAGCAATTTAATGGGCATAAGCTTTTTGCCATTGCTGAAGAAGAAAGTTGCCTATACTTATGAAACTCATTTTGAACACTCCAATGTGTTAATGTGTTCTAGTAACTAATTAAAGCCAATGACCAGAATCACATTAAGAAGATTTGGGTTTTAGTCTGGCTATGACTACAGAACTTAATTTCACAGATGATTAAGTATTTTCAAGACTTAAACTAATATAATCTAGATTTCATTTAATAAATCAATCTAGTTGTTTAGGTACAGCTACAACTGCCGAAGTGTGGAAATGATTTCCCGAAAGTTCCCCAGGTCCTGTCAAGCTCTCGACTGAATTTTTTGTCCTTTTTAATCAGTAATTGCCCAACAGTTTGGTCTTTCTACGCTGCATACACCAATAAGCCACAACATTAAAACAACTGACGGGTGACATAAATAACACTGAACACATGACTACAAATGATGTAATATGATGGCGACGCCACCCTGACGACAGCAGCAGGTGGCCCCATACAGACAGACACTACCATGCACCACAGAAACTGCTTGGGAGATACAGAAAGAAGACTACAGAGAGCTCAAAGTTTTGATACAGCCTCCAAACTCAGATCTGATCAAACATCTGTGGCAAGTTCTACAATAAGCCTAATCCCAAAAAGTTCCACCTCGTAACCCACAGTATACTAAAGTTTCACTGTTATACACCACAGAACACCCCTAAACCCTCTGTGTCCATGTGCCAGAGCCTAGAGCTATGGGGACAGGGCCATTCATAATATTAGGTAGTAGTTTTATTATTAGGTAACTCAGTGGAAAAATACAGTACAGTTGATGTGCAAAACAAGCTTGTCGCAATGGCGTCAGCTAAAAGGCTGAGCAAGTTAAATGAATGGCTTCAGAAACAGATCACTCTGTCTGTTGCGTACACCAAGACAACAGGGTCAATATTGATTCCAAAATCACCGGATTTATGACCAACCATGTACTGAATCCTGAGGACAAATTTATTGGTGTAGAGACAAGTAATTAGTCTCTATGCCAATATGCACTATCCAAGAAAAAAGGCTCTTAATGGTCATCAATACTGTCATAATGTTCACATGTTACCTGCACTGCCATAAAGAAGGGACCATAAAAACTGGCCATCTGACAAATCACTGTGATAGAACTAAGTGGTCAGAGAGCCATAATGAGATATTAAGTTAGACATGTATTTAACATAAGGAACCTTTATTATTTATCACTCTGCACACCAATTTTAATGTGAGTGAGCAGAAATGAGGAAGGGGACTCACTTTAGGTTTCAGTGTTTACTGTCATTACTACAAAAAACAACAACAAAAAACAAGTGAATCAAATGATTAAACAAAGCAGAACTCAGATTCAAAACTTTTAAATTCTATTTGATATCAGACCACATCACAAATTACGATGAATGCCTTTTGGATGAAAAAAAAAAAAGTTGATATGTGGATGACACGTTTTGTAATTAGAGCACAATATGAAAAAGGAGTAAAGTAGAAAAAACATCAAAGACTGCTCTGAAACTGGCACAGTTGTTTGACACAGTCTAGTTTTACTACTGGCAGGCAACGTCAGATTCCATTTAAAAAAAGATTAATTAAGTTCAGATGCAGATGCGGAGCTTTCTGTCCTAAAATAAAATGATTTGTGTCAGATTGGAGAATGCATTTTAGGAGAGGTTAATTGACTGACATCAGTTCTTTACCTAAATAGAACATTTCAAATAACATTTCTTTAGCTTACCCGTGGATGTCAAGTACTCTATTTAAAAGTAAAGTATTAATAATTTAGAACAATCTCACTCTAAACATTAAGAGAAACCATTTTTTTCCTCAGTCTCTTTTCTCAATCAATTTTCTCAAACCATTCAATTTCTCAGTCCATGATACTTTGCAGATGCCATTCATGTTCATAACTGTTTTCAGCTCTTGCAAGCGTATCCTGGAACCTTACGTTGTTGTGGTCCAAATCCCACATTCAATTTTCTTTCATGCAATGCCTGCTACTCACCACTGTAGGTAAGCAAAAAGGTTGGCAAAAATGTCACAATTGCCAACAACAGCAGCATAATACATGATTCAGGTTATTCTGGGCTCAAAAAGATAGTTGCAATATTCAATTCGACCAGTTATACTTAGATCTGAGCATTGTGATTATTATTATTCAAATTATTATTAAATACAACAGCTGTAGTACATTTCTTGGTAACAGGGCCATCAGAAACATGTTTCAATAAGAAAACCAGTCACACCAGTCATTCCGTAAGTCAAGAGTGCTACTGCCAGAGATGGGTATTAACGCGTTACTGCGAACAGATTACTTTTTTCAAGTAACGAGTAAAGTAAGGGATTACTTTCTTGGAAAAGTAATTAGTAATTCGTAGCTGATTACTATTTTAAGTAACTTGACCAACACTGGCTACGGACCCCTTTAAGACTGAGTGTCAAAATACAAGAGAAAGTGATTTTTTCCCTTGTTTTTTTTTTTTAATAAAAATTTCAAAACAAACAAAACGGCTTGTTGACTATTCATTGCTAATATTACCCAGTAATATGCAAAGTGTTAAGGCCAATGTATGACCCAACTACTTTTTATATAACTAAATAAATGTATATAAATTGGTGCTGTCAACATTAACGTGTTAATGCGGTGTTAAAGTGGCTAAACGCGTTAACGCGGTCATCACGATTAACGCTCCCGTCTGGAGCGCAGAATGGACAAACTTTGGACAAACTGCCCGAAATGCATTGACAGAGACATTTCAGGGATTTTGAGTCAGTCTGCGCTCCAGATGGGTTAATTGTTAATCGCGTTAGTCGTGATGATGGCATTAACGCGTTTAAGCCGCATTAACGTCTGTTATTACTGCGGCCCGTCTGCAGTACCTCTGCGGCCCACCAGGGGGCTCCAGCCCACAATTTTGTATAAATAAAATTTAACTGAGTTGAACTGAACTTTGGTAATCACTGCATTATACCAATTCTCAAGAATTAACTGATATTTACACAATATTAGGTCGTTCCATGAATTCATTTTCCTTCATATATCACCGCATCTAACTCTTCCGGGGGAATAATGAGGCACCCAAAGCCCAGCTCTGCACTGGATTGAACATGCCTAAAACATGACATCTTGAGATGTCTAGGAAGAATCCTTGTCAGATGCATGAACAATCTTAACTCTACCACTGGATTTCTACCTTTCATATTCGTGATTCTATTCTTTCAGTCACTACATACAACACATGCCCACAGGTGACGGCAGAAACATAGATAAACCTGTAAAACGTCAGCTTCGCCCTCAGCTCTCTCTTTACAGCAACAAACCATTACAAAATCTACATTACTGCACACACAACCCGCATGTCAATCTCCTGCTCCACTCTAGCCTCACTCACAGCAAAACTCTGAGATACTGTGACTCCACTACTCGGAGCAGCAAATCCTTCCCAACCTGGAGAACGTAGTTGGCTGCTTTTCATCAGATGTTGCAGGCAAGCTCGACGGCCAGGGCGTTCCTGAACAGCATGTAAATGGTTCAAATGAAATGGGTTCTTTATTATCAATACTCAAAGGTTTGGCTGGTCACTAAAATTTGGTTTCCAATGGTAAATAGAACACATAACAGCTCCATAGTGATAAAATGGGCCCATTTGTTTTCAGACATTTCTAATCAACAGCAGATTAAAGCTCAGGTCCAGCAACAATGGAATAATTGAAAATGCGCTCAGATTTATGAGAGACCCTTTCTAGCAATTTGTTTTCAGAAAGTGCCAGTTTTTTTTATGGTTTTTCACACAGTTTTTCTCCCTGCTGCTCTCCGAAGCAAGCCATGTCTATATGCGAGGTGTGAAGCTGTGTTAGATAGGCGGAGAAAGAGACCAAACACACATACACGTGGAGGGAAGAGATACGCAATAACATTTTTCTAAACTGTCAAATGCTAGACAGTTGGGTAACCAGACAGAATTCAATTTCACTTCAGTTTTATTCACAGCAAAATTCACCTCAGGGCACCTTGAAGACCTTACCATATTATACAGTGAAACTACGTATGCCACAGACAACCCAGAAATAGCCGGACACACTCAAATGCTGGTCATACACATAGCTCTAAAAACGGCATTTATTTTTAATTTTGGGGCTCTACGAATATTCCCTGTTCAAGTGAACGTTTTCAGGTCACAAACACACACACTTGACCTTTTACCTCTATCAATCGATTTTAGTTGTTTTGTTTCTACGTAACACAACATGAAGCATTTTCCACTGGTGCGAGTTATTTCAGTGGTCTTTGTCAAAATTACATTTTAAATACATTATTGAGCTAAGCACTAGATTTTAAATAACCAATATACTGTAAACTATTAACACTGTGATTATATAACACTTAAACTGATTTACAATTTAATTATGTACATCTGATCTAAACTGGCTTCTCTCTCATACTGGTTTGCTATCCTCCCCATTCTCCTCCCCTCATCTTACTGGTTAACTCTTCCTGGCCCTCTTTGTACCTCGCAAAGAGCACGAGGTTAGTTTCAAACTATTTTCTAATAACCTGCTAAATTGATTCTAGTTAAGAGTTAGTACTGCCATTAACATGTAGTTCTGTTTTTTACTGACCAGGCTCTTTACATGCATGCTATTAATAGCATGTTGAAGAGTTGTGCCTCTGACACTGACAGCACACACAGAGAAATAAAATGAGAGAGCGGGCCAGCGAGAAAGGGAGATGAGAGTAGAGCCAGAAATATTTGATGCTACATCAAATGTTTTCCTTTTTTACATTTTGTTTTTGTTTATCTACTTTTATTTGATTTGATTTTTTTTATTGTTGATTTGTGAATAGCCCAATAGGATGAGAATCAGGAGGCACAGGAAGTGTCTTAATTTGGACAGTGTTAACTCATCACTGTGTTTGACTGTTGATTTGTTGTTTTAAGTTTAACTTTTTCAGCTAGTGGGCCTAGAATAGCTACAGTCATAGAAAATGCAGAAATAATGTCTGCAGTAAAACAATAAAGTAAAGCTAATGTGTATATTGCAGTCATATCCAATCCACTGGTGGAACTGTTTAAAGAGGCATGTTGTAGACAGGTTCACACACGTATTAAAAAGCATGTGACTGTGATGCTGGAGTTACATACCTCCACTATTGTGGTTTTGGCTGCCTTACACATGGGCTGGTTGAAGTTCCTAGCTGTTTTCCTAACACAAAGCAAGACATATATATTGAATAAAATGTAATGGTAAGAAATATAATATATAAACCAAAAAGTGATTTCAAAATCTCTCAGTGTGGTGTCCATTAGAGTATCAGAGGACACTGCTCTCTTGTGGTGAAGAATTTCACTACATCCAATTTGGATTTATTCCATGCACTGGCTTGGTTCAATGTTGCTCATGCTACATGTATGCATAACCTGAACTTTGTTATAACTAAAAACAATATCAACAGACAAGAGTAAACTGAGAGCATTATTTATTTTCTAACTTTTGCAGTATTGATGTATATAATTCAACTGAACTATATTAGTAGTAATGAAGGATAATCCCAGTCCTGTCCAAAGATATTCTGTCTGAACACTCTCACAGACTGAGAGCAAACAAGAGCTGAAAAAGTTAATAAAGACTGAAAATGCACTAATTAGAATGATTTCATATGTTCAAATATTTCTAACTTAAGACAACTTTAATAGAACGATCCATTTCATCGATTACCTGAAAACAATGTTCCCGGCCTTGTCAGCTTTCCAAGCTTTGATCAGTGCAAAATCTCCAGTGATGGCTTTCTCCATGACGTAGTGCCTGCCACCAAACTCCCTCACCTGTGTACAACCAGGTGAGAAGTTACTTACTGGATGAACTTGAGGATAAACACAGTGAGCTGTTTTTAATTTTAGACTTGGCCTTTGTAGTTGAGTCTAAACTTTTTGATGCTATAATTTTTCTGTGGCATTTAAATGAATCTGCAGTGGCTACTGTTCACAGCATCACATTACACCACCTGTGTGAAATCTCCAAAATAATTTTTACACTTAAAATATAAATGTTGAAGAAGCTCTTTTCCTCAGTCAGGAGACATGTTTTGCATACCAGTACCTAACAGTGATTTCTTCAACTCACTGTGTATAGTTACTGTATAAAGAAGCTGAATTTCACTGCTGTGCACCTACAACACATCAGACCAGAGCTCTTGGAAATCTGTGCATTATGAGGACAATTCAAGGCTACTATCACGTAACCCACTGAAGTTCGGCTACAGCACTTAATTCCAAAACCACAACAGGGATGATAGCACTCTCACCTCTCTCTTTTCACTGGCAATGGCAATGCTACCATCTTTGTTGTACTTGATAGGAGAGCCACCCTCTTGGATAAGAGTACCATAGCCAGTAGCAGTGAAGAAGGCTGGAACCCCAGCTCCTCCTGCCCTGATTCTCTCTGCAAGAGTACCCTGTCGGGAAAAAAAGTGACAGATTATGAGAGGAGTACAACAGAAATCCAGATACATGTCAACAGCATGTTTGTTAAGAACCGTGTAAGCCTTGTCGCTTGACTTTTTATTTTTAAACCAACCTGAGGCGTTAGTTCCACTTCCAACTCCCCTGACAGATACTGTCGCTCAAATTCTGCATTTTCTCCAACATATGAGGAGATCATCCTCTTGATCTGCTTAGTCTGGAGCAGCAGGCCCAGGCCAAAGTTATCCACTCTAAGGAAAACATACACACAGCACTAACTTACTACGCTTGTTTTGTTTTGTATCTTAAATTAACTTAAGCAGTTTTTTTATATAAATATAAGCTGATCTAAAGGGTACATACAAGTGCGCTGTTGCATTTTATTTCACACTTCATGCTATTAAATTTTTGACATTAAAGTACTTTTCTGTCAATAGTCATTTATTTCTACCAACTATGCTTCTTTTTCCTCATAAGAAACGATCAATGTCCTCTCTTCCTGCAATTTCCAGCATTTCTTACTGTTACCGTAAATCCTTAGAGAGGTTATTCAAGGTTGTGACTCAGTCAAGCTGAAACTGATATGGCTCCCTTTTCTGATCTTAAGACAAAGCAAAGACAGTCACAGTCCAGCTGTGGCCCATTCACAGCCATAATCACAGTACATTTGATCAAACACAGCTGCAGAGCCTGGGGTTGCCACTGAGTCGGATTTTTCTGAGCTTGTCTTTGTTTATTGTCTGTCAAAACCGCACGGAATAATTGCACTTGAAAGAAGCTGTGAAGTCTCAAGTCTGTGTTACACCTGCTGCACATACGCTGTCCCGTATTTAGACCACCATACCTGGAAAAATCATCATGACTCGACAATTGCAAACATAAACTGTTGAGTCCCAACTGTTTGATCAGGACTGGCTTTTTGTGGCTTTAAAGCTCTTTCATAACAAACAAGAAAAACACATCTAATCAAGTTGGTTTCAATGTGTCCAAGCTGTATTTTTACAACTCAAATCATTTTAAACATGTGCTTTATCTTAATACCCAAGCAACTCAAAACTCACTCTCTCTTACGCTGCCCTCACTAATCCAAGCCAATATGAAAGAGAGTAAGCTTTTCCTGTTTTTGTTTCCTAATCTCCAACTACCACTGCTTTGTACTCACTGTAATTCTAATCTCAGGTTATCTTAAATTACATCCAGGCCATGCGTTATCTGAATGCAAAAACGGATGACTGCAAAGTGCACTGTCGCACGCACGCAAACCACCGGTGATGCAACACACAATGGCAACACTAAACAAAAGTTTTGGCACTATTAACTCGCGTTAATGTTTTGTCATCTTGCGTGTGAAGCTGGTGTGTATGGAATGATGTTTGAGGACTATAAGCTCTTCAGGCAAATACTCGGTGCTCATTCATGAGAGCAGATTCCAGCAGTGATCTTGAGCACAAGTGTCACTGCCTTTTATACAGAATCTATTTGGTTTGTGTCAAATTCTGGAGCAGCTGATTACACAGTAAGTATAAAGCTGCAAGGGAAGGCGGTTCTGTCACAGCCCAATAATCTCCTTTTGTACAGCTGAATCCTTCTCATCTCATCGAGGGCATAAAGGGCCAGCTGTGTCAGTTTCATGTGAAGTAAAATATGAGGGTCTTGCTCCTCTCACCCAACAGCAGTGAGACTAAACACTTATGTGTCCTATATTACTACAAAAGTCAAAAGATTAAAGATTAATCCTTTATTAGGAATCATTTTACAGGATAAAGTGACACGACACAACTAATATTTCAGGATGCTAAAGTCTCTGTTATCCTCTCAGATAAGATCATTTAATAGGCGGCATTTCCCACGTTAGAATTACACTTTCTTTCCACCGCTGCCAACATAAGGTTAGCAATGCCTGGTTGTCAAATAGTAAATATAATTTTCATTCAAAAAAAAGTTTGTTCACACTGCTTTACAAGCAAACACACTTATGCAGTACTGTCATTGAAAAAAAAACAACTGGAGTCTTTATTGCAGTACTTGATTGCCTGCCACTGATATAAGAGCACTATTAATTTTCCCAAGGGGTAATATGAGAAACTGGGACTGTTGTGCAGGGCCGAACCAAAAAGCTGAACTCAATTCTGCTCAATATTAACTTTATCTCTTGATATGCTTTCTGATGCAGCCCAGATCCAGTTTCTCATGTGGCCCCTTGGGAAAACTGATTTCCCACCCATGACTGGGATACATGATCACCAAGTAGGCTTTATTATAAAATTATCATACAAAAACATACACATGCAATTCTTACTCTTTAATATTTTTGTATACGACATAAACACAAAGATATAAAAGGGTAAGAATGACTCAGGTTTTGATGTTTCTGCATAAGCACTACAGCTAAATGTTTACCGGATGTGACACGCCAGGATTTGAAAGACTTTCGAGTGAAAGACTTTCGAGTGAAAGACTGATCTTAAAAACGTATCTCTGGTGAAAACAACCTTCAGTTAGTACTTGCCACTTATTCTGTCTGTATTTTGTGGTGGGCAGTAAAGAGGACAAAATGTAATAATAATAAAGGGAATTAAGGTCATCAGCTGACTGTTGTGTGTACACTGAGTCTGCACTGAGACCACAAAGATCACACACAAGATCACCTGACCACACACACCTCTTCCTTGTACCTTATCCAGTGACTTATCTAATAGCCTCTGGGCCTCTCTCTAGCTCAACACTGCCTGTTTGGAGTTACAGTGACAACGTTGCTAATACCCCTATTAGACACCATCACAGGCTCAAATCAAGACAAAGAAAGACTGCTATTCAAGGCAATGAGCAAAACTTTCAAGTTCATATGCAAGGATGTGGTTTGGTTAAAAGGCTTAAAGGAAAGTAATAATTCTAATATTTTGTTATTTAATTATACTGAAAAGGCCAACAACAATGAATGCTACTGTTCTAAAAAAAGCATGTACAAATCATGTACACTTGCACGCATGCTTACCCCGCATTGTTACTGACTGCAGTGATGCCCTTAACGCCCGTCTTCAGTAAACTGTTGATGAGATTCTCCGGAATTCCGCATAATCCAAAGCCTGAGGTGGAATACAAAAAAAGTAAGCGTCGCAAACAAGGAATCACTGTGAGAAAAGAAAACAATACACATTTAAGACTTTAAGCACGACTTTAAATAAAACTGTCAAAAGTATATATCACTGTATTTAGGTTGTCAGTAAATATTGTGACTTTGTGTTTTATCTTCACTTGTTCAGCTGATATCTGTGCATTTACAGACATCCCTAATTTCCTTGTATTTTGCTAGGAGAAAAAAAAGCGGCTTAAAGTTAATTGGCTTAAAGCGTAAAGAGCATTCCTCTGAAAATACTCATGTACAAGAACTGGACTGAAAATGAATGACAAAGCAGCCGATGTCCAAAGAAAACTTTAAAAGACCTTCAGAAAGCCTGAAGAACTACTGATTGAGAACGCTTACAAAATGACAATTAAGCCTTGCAGTTTAGAAGCAAAATATAAAGAAAGAAAAAGTGTGTCTCAGGTGCTGTATGTCAACGAAATATTTAAGGCCAATTCGTTGACAGCAGTGTGAGAATTAGGTTGTGATTCGAACTATGATTCAGTGCTCTCCTCCTGGATTTCAGATCGAAGTCCAAAGATAGCACGGCCTTTGATGACGCAGTTGTGCTGCATGGTGTAAAGGAATTTTAGTCGCAAACATATATTTAAGATCATTTAAGGACCTGAAAATGTCTTAAATACATGTTTGCATCTAAGGATTAGGGACATGCCAGATTTGGACAGAAAACTGAAACAAAAACAATGATCTTGTTAACTATGTCAAACCACAAGGAAAAGCTAAAGTCCAATCAGCTTGGATCAAGCCCAGGTATTTCTTAACTTGTTTATAAGCATTCCCTATATTGCACTGAGTTAAGCTTCATCTTTTCTTCCCTTAGACGAAGTGCGTCACAATGGAAAATATTTAACAATGTCACTGTGAACAGGACTATAAATAAGAGCAGTGGAATGCGTGTGCACTCAGTGTGTGGATAATACTCAACCAGCATGCTACAGACAGATTGGAATCACTTCAATGCAAATTAGACATTACATTTATCATAATAATTTCACTTGAACTTTTTTAGGTACACGTGTTGAACCGCTCATTAACCCAAATATCTAATCAGCCAATCACATGTCAGATACTAAGTGCATTTAGGCAAGTAGACATGGGGAAGATGGCACACTGAAGTTCAAGCCAAGAATCGGCCTGGGTAAGAAGGGTGATTTAAGTGATTTTGAATGCATGGTTGCTGGTGCCAGACAGGTTGATCAGGGTAATTTAGAAACTGCTGATCTTCCAGTATTGTTCCACACAATACTGTAGGGTTTACAGAAAATATCCATTGGTTGCCCAATGGTTCCCTGGGCAAAAACACCCTGTTGGAATCAGATGAGAATGACCAGAATGCTTTGAGCTGATAGGAAGGCAACAGTACAACAAATAACCACCTATTATGATAAAGGTATGAAGAAGACCATCTCTAAGCACACAATACGCTGAACCATGAAGGAGATGGGCTCCAGCAGCAGGACCACACTAGGTGCCACTCCTGTCAACGGAGGCTAAAATTTGCAGAGGCTCACAAAAACTGGATAACAGAAGCCTGAAAAAACATTCCCTCGTCTGATGAGTCTCCTGACATTTGGATGGTAGAGTCAGAAAAAAACATAACCATGGATCTAGCAAATTGTGTATTAACAGCTCAGGCTGGTGGTGGTATAATAATGTGGGAAATATTATTTTTTCACATTTTAGGACCCTTGGTATACCAACTGTGCACGATTTAAATGCCACAAGCTACAGGAGTATTGTTGTTGACCGTGTCCACCCCTTTACGACCACAGGCCTTCTGATAGCTGCTTCCAGCATGATAACAAACAATGTCACAAAGTTCAAATGACCTATAACTGCGTTCTTGAACATGAAAATGAGTACTCATCACTGTAATCAAATGGCCTCCACAGTTACTAGAGCACTTTTGGGATGTGATGGAATGAGAGATTTGCATCACGGATGTGGAGATCACAAATCCGCAGCAACCGTGTGATGCCATCATCTCAATATAGACTAAACATCTATGTTTTTGTTTCCAGCACCTTGATGAGTCTATGCCATGATGGATTATGAAGTTATAAGAGGGTCTAACACAGTAATACCAAGGTGTACCTCATAGTATCCAGTGAGTGTACGTAAAATAAAAAGCACAATGTATTGTTACATGAACAAAATCATCATAAACCAAACAGTCCTATCCTACATTATTACAGTATGTTTATGAAAGTACTATACATTACCTCCCACAAGAATGGTAGCTCCATTATGGATATCTTTAACTGCTTCTACAGGATCTGAGTAGAACTTTGAATTTTTCTGGCTTGATGTGGAAAAGTAAGAGCCACAGGTCTGTAGAAAGCAAAGAGCATAAGATACAGCAAACCTGCATTCGTTAAAAAAAAAAATGCTGTTTCAGCAATGCCAAAAAAATGTAAATTCTAAATAGAAGCATAAAAGAATAAGGCTTAAAACCTAATGACATGCTTGCACAGTTCAAATCCAATTTGTTCTGTAGTAGAAAGGAAAAGTAAACCTAACTGCTGAACAAATCCTGCAACAAAAGGAGGGGAGATTATGATAGCACACAGCCAAGAGCCAAAAACCAACAGTTAGCACAGGATTCAGGTTTAAAATCATGCGTTTAAAACCTTGTGTCAGGCCAATGCGAGCTGCTGTCTTTTGTAAATTCTCATATCTCAGACAGTAGTTAAACAGTAGTAGTTCAATCAGGAAGGGCTGTTAATATCTAAGATATCAGATTGCTGCAATCACACGGTGCTTACTGTGTGGGTGATAATTAACTAGCATTCAAGAGAAAGCTTAAGTTCTTGTCATTACACAAAAAATACATTGTTACAAATAAGCTTTTTTTATTAGTTAACAAAACTCTATAATGTTGGAAGATGTTTTTGAAAGTTTTGGGCACTGAATAAAACGCGCGGCAGGTGTTTAGACCTAAATCTTGGTGTAGAGTTACGCGCGTTTGTGATCATTTTTCCCCCACAATACAACTACACATACGTTAGTCAGATCAAATTACCTGATTCACTTTATTCACGCCTTTTTAGATTTTGGCAGCGGTTTTTGAAAGGACTACCAAATGTCGTGTATTGCGCGTATCCGCAAGGTTGTGCGCCGTGCAGGCTGAGGTCAGCCCACAATAACACAGAAACGCAAACTTAAAGTATAAACGACGCGAAGCTTGGTTAATGGTTTCATTTAAAAATAAACCAATACTTTAATGGCAGTTTAATTATTATATTTTACTACTGTCGTCTCTTTTTGTTGCAGCAACATCATTTCAACCTTCCTACAACGGGTTAACGTCGCTGTTGTTATACTGACCTTGCTCAATTGGTGGATGGCGAAGTTTGATTTGGTTCTGTGGTGGGTTTTCAACAGTATATTTTCCGCTCTGCACAAAGCTTTGAGGGCCGCCATGATTTGGAGCTACAAACTTGGGGTGGGCGGAGATGCACGGCGAGCGCTGACTGGACCTTTAACCGAGCGAGCTGAGGGTCGCAAAATGTGGCTACACGCAAACCCAGCTCGGCGCCACGACGCTATTGGCTGTTGTTTTCAAACAGGATGGAAGAAGAAAGTCTTCTTCGTCATCTTTTTTTTTTTCCTGGTAAGCTTGGCATGTTTTAGTGCATTGCCGCCTAGTGTTGGTGCTGTATCGTCATTGCCGTTTGACAAATCCAATACTAACCTTGTTCTCTCTCTCTCTCTTTTTTTTTTAAGTAGGGCTATACTGTTCCAAGGGAAACGCATTCAAAGGTCCACGAAGAAAACATTAATTTCCCTGACACAGCATGCAATGCATGAGAGCAATTTGCAATCTCTGTTTTCCTACTTCATCCCATTCTCACCATTGATGATTCAGCCTCTCACTGATGATGCAAATGGCCCTCCCAAATGGCACATGCAAATCTACATGTTCCACCTAATCTTATCCACACCATTACTGCCTTCAATCCCAACATCTGCTGGCACACAAAAACAGTTTAACAATCAATTCAATTCATTTTATTTATATAGAAACCATATTTCAAAACAGGAGTTGCCTCCTGGCACTTAATATTGAAAGGTAAAGACCCTACAATAATGCAGAAAACCCCCAACCATTGACAACAGACGACGTGCTATGAGCAAGCATTTTGGTGACATTGGGAAGGAAAAACTCCTTTTTAACAGGAAGAAACCTCCAGCAGAACCGGGCTTAGGGGGTGAGGGGAAGGAGACAAGACCAAAGACATGCTGTGGAAGAGAGACAGAGATTAACAATGGCTGATAATTAAATGCAGAGCGGTGTTGAGAAGGCATTCTCATTTTTTGTTTCATTAAAATTTTGACATAGAAAATAAATCATGATGCATTAAAACCCAAATCCTCTGGATTTAGAAAGCCTATATTCACTCTTTAGAAACTTCCAGAACTCAACTGCCAAAAAGATAGTTGGAAGACTTCTTCCTAGGCCTTTTAATTTGATAAAACTTTAGTGTTGAATTTGCACATAGCAACCTAATTGCAGCTTCCTACATGTCCACCAGCAGAATTTTCTGGAGTGCATTTTCTGGGATGTTGCATAGTGCAGCCTCGGAGCTGTGACATGCACAATAGTCAAACTGACAACCAGCCCCCACAGTCAGGCTTTCTGAAGCTTTCAACAACCCTATTGATCATTTGCTACCAAATAGCAATATCAAATCTGTATGATCAGGTAAAGGAGAGTCTGGAGAGGTGGAGGTGCATGCTAAAGGAAACAGTAATTAAAGTCAGTAGATGCAAGACTAAATACGTGTGTAAATGAGAGAAAAGCAAAAACAGGAGGTGGAGCCATTTGGAGACAAAGTTAGAGAGGAAATGTGAGATGAGATGGTCTGGACACATGCGGAGGGATAGTGGATATACTGGGCAAAGGATGTTGACTAGGGAGCTGTCAAACAGGAAGAAAAGAGAAAGAGTACAGACAAGGTTTATGGATGTAGTGAAAGAAGACATGCAGTGGGTTGTCGTGACAGCAGACAATGGAAGAAATAGATTGAAATGGATGAGGAAGATCCACTGGTGACCCAGCTCAAAGAAAAATTGTTATTAGTTATTTATCCTTCTGCCTCATGAAAACACAATGTTGAGGAGGCACAAGGCAGATGTCCTACACCGTGGAGTCTGTCTGAGCAGTTTGCACCACACTTCTTGTAATACCTGAATGTTTTCCAGTCTGCCTCATGTTGCACAGAATTTCTTCTTCTATTTTCCTCATTTAATTTGTATCAGGTTCCAGCAATATGCCCCCTCCAACAAACAGAAATCTCTAGCTTACCCCTACATTCCTCATATCTTTCCTCTGCATGCGCCCCTGACATTTCAAGCGAAAACCCACAGATCACTTCTATCATCCCTCCCTTGAAACTTATCTTTCCACTTTGTGTATTTTCCCCCAAATAGAAACGGTTTCTGGCCTGGCAGAATCATTGCGTAGGACTAATTAACTACATACTGACTGTTTTTAATTATTATTTTAACTGGCTCCCAACAGTTTATTTCCTACTGTTTGAGTTATTATTTTCCAAAGTCGCCTCAGCAGATGTCTAACTTTATAGCACGCACGCTCCCCTCCGCTGTCAGCACCACCCCACTATCTAAAAGTACACTTATGTTTACACTTCAAAGTTGACGTTTTTTCAAACGCAGTGATGATTTACTGGTATAATGCTACGGACGTGCGCGTGCATGCAGAGAAACGGAAATTGAACATTCTTTGAGCACGTGAGTAAAATCCGTGGCTCTCGTGACTGGTACTTTTAGTCATGGCCGACGACTACAGACGACAAGGTTTCGAGTTGGAGAGAAGAATATTTGAGTTAGACATCAAGTGTTCGAGTCTCAGAGCTGAAAAGCAAGGTACCGATTACACTGTTTATTTGTTTGTCTTCCGGCAATTCATTCAGTACGTGGCAAACAGTCTTGGATAAGGAATCGACTAGCAAGCAAGCAATCAAGCTAACTTCCAGCGTACGTTAGCTTGCAACCATGACAACAGCTGCTGTCTGGTGAAATGTTGCCTTTTGCCAAAAAAATAAAAAATACCTTTCTGAACATATCAGCGTATATGCAGTTAGTTAATTATAATTGGTGGTTAGCAACGTTGCAGGACGATGTACATAACTCACGGAGTTATGTTTGTATTTCACTAGGGGTTTTTTTTAGTTAACTGCTAACGTTAGCTAAAATGCAGTACTGTTGACATATGTAAAGGTATGACACATGATGGCTGGTAATGCTAACTAAACTGCTGTCATCAATAAAAGCAACGAAGCATCCACATTGTCCGTATTTAATGTTAAATGGTGTCGTTAACTTTTTACTTTAACTTGCATCTCAACCTCAAACGCTGTTAGCGCGCATTTCTGGCCTTATGTTTATCTGTGGATGCTCGCATGAGCTAGTCAGCTTGTGTTTTATGCTAAAATATATATTTTTTCCTGTCACGAGTCG
>VOQK01042968.1:2335-13759 GCA_015052645.1 Benitochromis conjunctus | reverse complement strand
GTAAACAGATTAAATGCATCATTGTGCTGAGATGACGTGACACAAAAAGTTAAGCTGGGAGATAAAAAAAAAAAAAAGTCAGCTAACTGTTGATAAAAAAAATGACCTGTGAAGGATCGAGAAGAATAAAATAGTTTAGAAGTTGTGTTGAGAACTTTTCTCAATACTTGGGGATGTTTTACATTAAGTGTTAAGAGTTAGATAAGACCTGTATTGATATCTGCAAGTTAATGGGAAATTCAGTAGATATATATGAGCTGTCTATAGGTCAGGGTTTTGGTACAAAAACTATTGAGAGATAAGTCCAGACAAAGTCCATAGAGTACACATACACGGTCTGAAAAAGACTGCACAGTATTTTAATCATCTGAGGATCAATTAAGTAATTCTTATCACTCATCCTCACAAAGCTTAAAGAAGGACAGTAAGCCCCTAAAGTAATCAGCAACATGTTTTTGAGCAAGAGAGCTCGTCTATATCAAGTCTTCTTTTTGCAACCAGATCAGTCGCCCCCTGCTGGTCATTAGAAGGAATGCAGGTTTAAGGCACTTTTAGCGCTGACCTAGAAGATGTTCGTCTTTTATAGCATTCAGTATATGGTGTGATTCAGGCATGACACTTGGGTTTATCCTTTATAAAGTTAGGATTTGATAGATGGATCTCAGGTCTGTATATAAAAGAATATTAACAGTACCGTGAGTCTTGGCACTCCACGGGATGAAAAAATTGGCAAAAATTTGTGGGTTGTAGAGAACAACACACTTTGCAATAGTAAGGCTGACAGTTCGAGTTCTGTTTCAGATCTGTTAGTTGTCTTATAGACACATGTACACACACACACGCCAATGTATCCAGCACCCTTGAATAAGCTACTAGATCAGGTGTCACACACACTGCACCTCTATGTAGCACAAAAGTAGAAACAAATTCAGCCTATTCAGAGAGTATATTTTATCCCTTTTTATATTTGACATTTTATATTTGGCTGACTTCCCACCTTCATCTGACCTACCTGATAACCCCAAAATGGCATCAAGTGGCTGAAGGAACATTTTCTGACATTACTACAGCAGGTTTGTTTTTCCAGTAGAGTGCCACTTCAGTTTAGCACTTGACAAATGGTTCCCTGGTACCAAGGCTAGAAGCTTCAGATAAACTATTCAACATTTCTAATTTAAGCAAATGAGTTTAAATTGTCACACATTTAGTAGGTGTCAAAAAGGATTTGAAAATTACATCAGTTATATTTACATTAATATATAAGAACATTCACAAGTGTCTCTCTACAGGTTATGGTTATATTACCACTCTTTGTGACGATTAGTTTTTGTCAGATTTAGCCTGCATTTCACAAATACAAGCTATGACCTCAAATTTTGTACAAATACTCAGAGGACAAATCCAGGTAATCGTTGGTGATCCCTCGCCTCCACCACAATGTTAACATTTTTTGTGACATGTTTGGACAATTACTAAATGGACTGTCACAGATATTCTGCAAAAGTATTTATGGGCTCTAAGGTTAGAATCCTAGAGATGTTAATGAAACCTTTAGTTAAACTATGAGGTTGTTTTTGTGGCTCAACACAAAATGCTTGGCAACTCTTAATAATCATTATTCACATTGGGTGAAGACTTTCATCAGCTACTTAATTCAAGTAAACCAAAAGGTTCCAGAAGGACATTCACACAGGAAGTGACATGCAATGCTGCAATCAGAGACCACAGAAAATCAATGACATCCAGTGACTTCAAGGAGTGATGAGTAAAACCTTTCTGAACTTCGAGGGAATCGATAGAAGTGACTACCAATGGCAGCACAGGTTACCACTGATGGATATTTGATTTGTTAGCAGACATATTAGAGGGTTACCTAGGCGACTGGTGCCTAGAATATCAACTGGTGACCAAGCAACAAAACGATGTGTCACGAGCTTAAGAAACAAACGTGCCCTGCACTTTAATATTGTTACTTGACTAATTTCTTGCTCCTTCCTTCTGTCTGAATCGCCCCTTGAAGAGTCCTGGTGATGACATACAACATGCATGCAGCGTTTGCTTTTGCAACTGTTCGGCACGATAACTTTAGGCATCAAAACGACTTGATTAGCACTAGAAAAAGGTCACGATTAGGCTCAAATACAACTTTCTACAAGGTTATCCATTTCATACATTTTAGAAAGAGTCCTGTTCATGATAGGTTGTATTAACAGCTTGCAAATGGTGCAATGAGGACAGTCCCAAACCCGACCGATCAAAATACATCAGAGTATACACAATAAAAGCATTCTACATAACAAATTTGGAATACAAAGTTCACAGTAACTGAACTATAATGTTTCGTGTTATAACAGGTGACCGTTTCCATAACATCGGATCATTCTCAAGACTTCCGAGTCCTGTGCCAGATACTTTGTTTCGAGGAATTACAGCAACATTTCAAAATTAATGATTTATTGGTGTTTAATTCTTGCATTTTTAAATAAGGTTAAACACAACGTTTTCTGTCTTAGTAGCTGGCATTTTTATCCTGAGTTAACACTGCATACCCACAATACACCTGAGAAAGTGCTCTTCTCAAAACAAGCCCACAAGGAGATGAGGGCAAACAAGGAGAAGACACACTATCTCTATCTCAGCATTTTCTTTGATGCAAAACAGGAAGAGGCTTTTGTGATTTAGGTGCTAAGCTTTAGTTAATGTCTGGGCTTGAAATTTCCTTGTGCTGTTGCCAAAGGTAAAACGGAAATTCAGTATTGGCATGAAAACTAGGCCACTGATCCTTTTTTTTTTTTCTTTTTCCCCCCCAAATATCACCTTCTCCTGCACTTATGAAAGGGCGTCAGAAATGTACAAGACAACTTTGGGAAAATATGATTAGAGATTCTTAGATAAGAAAGAAGGTCTGTGAGCGCAGTGGGAAGAGTTGGGAATAAAACCTATAGTTCCTTATGTAACCTGTCTGCAGAGAAGAAGGGGGAAATATAAAGAGTGCGCATGAGAGCGAGAAAATTGTAAAGTATGCAGGCTGAAGATGACAAGATATAACTCATCTGTGGATAGACTCCTTTTTTTTTCTTTCCACAAGTGCATATATGAGCCTGAAATGTTTCATTTCTAAAGCTTTTGATGAAGTCCCACCAGAAACTGCCAGGAAAACACTACAAAGACTCCATGATGAGATTTGTTGAGACAGAGAAAAAGTGTGTAGATGACACTAGAAGATAAAAGTGGCAAAAACTGTGTAGCAAAATGTTTTAAAGATCCCTCAATAAATTGCCTCCAATTTAGTTGGATTTTAACATAATATTTATATAAATCCGACTTTACTTTATTGCTCTATTCTTTTATTTTCCTCGGTAGAACTTAGATATATATCAAATAAATAACAAAGAAATGATGGAATAATGGAAAGGAACAATAACACAAAGGAATAATGTAAGTGCCGCTAATATCTATCGAAATATATAAATATATATTTTATATTCCCTTTTCTTTGTCACATCCACTGAAAGGACATTTTAGTATGAAGCTATGGGAGTGGGAGAAACGGCAGACATAGAGAGGCAGAATGTTTCAGTCGGTGAAAATAATTCCACCACCTCCTTTTTCTGGAAATTGGTATAAAAGCCACCAAGAACAGTTGTGTGGCTGTTGCTATAACATGTCTCATTTACATTTGAAACAGGAGGGGAAAAAAAGCAAAGAAGGCTATCAGGAAGACAGAGAAAGACAGGGAAAGAGTATGTCAAGACACAAAAATGTATTCCTTTCAATTCCCTCTTAGAGCTGCTGCCTGAGAACTCACTCACAATGCAAAGCTTCTCCTCTTTTCTTTGATTCGGGAGTGTTCACGGCTCCATTTATCACCGCTTCTATGGCTAAAAACTGCAGGACTAATACATATCCACCTCGCCAACTGCATTGATGTGACATAGAGTGTATTGTAAAAAAATCTTGCATGATGTGCAGTACAAACAGTGGTCTTTGCAGACCATAAAAGTAGTTTTGTTTTTGTGTAGCATCCTTTATTTGAAATAGGTCAGTGTTGTCTGTAAATTAGCTGCTGAATAGACCTGGGGTTCTCAAACATTTTGGCACTGGGTACCCATTACAGGGAAGACAATTTTTCAATTTCTCATAGTCCTAATTATTTAGCCAGTTTTGGAACAGCCATCCTTTGACTGGTTTAAATATTTCTCCTTGCTTACCACCTAACTAGCTGGCTAATAAGCCAAACGATCCAAGAGCATGAACATTGTTGGATGCAAAAAAAAGGATGCAATGAAAGATGTGATGTGTCACAATCATTCGGGGTTTTTAAATGGGGTTATAATACAGTCACACCAGGTAAAACAATGGTTTAAGACCACAACAAGACCAAGATTATTACAGCTCGGTTGCCTTTGAAATGGTTGCTTCAAAGATGGGGACCAGGTACGCAACAACTTATAGTCAGGTGATGGTTTCAACGTGACTTTGATGCATCAAGGCGGTGAAATGGCATTAAGCCAGTCAGTCTGCAGCTAGTCGCCACTAGTTTGGTAATGAATGGGGTCAAGTCAGCAACTGCAAGCAGTCTGTTTGTGATCATTAAATTAAAAACACAATTAAATGCGATAAATCCATGAAAATTGCAAAGTTGTTGCTGACTGCATACAGAAATTCACATTAGGCCCTTAAATTTGTTGGCGTTTTAATAACACTAATGACCATCACCATTACTTAATCTACAGTTTACCTGTGTATAATTATACCAGACCTATTTACATCAGAAAACATCAAGTTTATCAGGTCTATAAAACTGCCTCATGCTAATTACAGCATTATGTGCTGTTTAAAAACTTCCATGTATAGTAGTAAACCTGCCATCAGTAAGCTGCAGTGTAAACTGCAGCTTACTGATTGAAGTTCCACTGTTCATCACATGGATTGTATGACATCATGTGGATCACTATACACTGTCTGATGCTAAGATCAAAGTTACTTCAAAGCCAATGATTTTACATAGCGAAGGCAGTCCTCCGGCTGGAAAACAGTAGAGTGTTATGTTGCAGAACACATGTCCAGCAGCAAATCACAAACCATACGGCACATTATGGCTCCATCGATGACCTTGAGACATTATGTACAATTGGTGCATAATGTCTCAAGATACATATTGGCCCGAAAGTTCAAAATCACAGCTCGAAGCTGCCTTCTCCTCTTCGCCAAACAATCTTTAACAATTGTAACCTTCCCACTGGCAGAACTCCCAGATCCACAGCTATGAAGATCCCATCAGCTGTGGCCCTGCGGCAACTACAGTCCGGGAGCTGGAGGTCAGCGTTTGGTGATCACTAAGTGGAGGAGTGGAGATTCCTGCCAGGCACGAATGCACTGCTTTGCCAGAGAGAGGGCTTCGAGGTTACCCATCTCTCCCACTCTAGTTTAGCTTCACTCATTGGAGGATCCAAAACATGGCTGTAAGAGACTCTTTGTGGGGTGGATGTGTCACGATTGCAGTTTCATAGAGTTTTTACTGTACAGCAGAAACATGACACTGTAAAATATAAAAGGGTACCCAGATCATTGCATAGAAACACCGTGAGGCTACAGAGGAGAGCTGTTGATGCCCAATTACTTTTTAATATTATTTATTTGTTTTGAAGCCACTGGTAATAAATGAGCTGAGATAAAACCTAAAAGCTTGAAAAATCTAAAAAGGGTACTAATCTATCAAACTCAAATGAAACCTGCTTAATGCACTTCAGACAACAATCAATGCCCTTTTGAAAATTATCATACAAAAAAAAAAAAGCAGTACAGGTTACCATACACTAACAGCTGTCGTGACCACGTTTTTGTATTATGACTACTGAGACTTAAAATACATTTTCTTCATTCTAACTTAATATGCAGTTTATATTGATTTCTTTATTTTATCTTACAAGTTAAGTAATGCAGCAGTTGGCAATAATTCAACTCGCTAAGTGTATCCACCGCAAAGACAGACACATATGATGTCAGTGTTGTGGCTGCTTCTTATTTCATTTATGGGAATGTAAATTGAATAATTAAGTTAGTCGCAAGAATAATCCCTTTCACTTACAGGGATTAAAGCTGCTTCAATTTGACATAAAAATACAGCTATGCCTTTGATTCCAGCCAGCTGTCTCTGCTGTGTGGGAACACTTTGATCAGTTATTACCATGAAAACTCTTAATTGTACATACAGATTGCATCAACTGGTAAAGCTCACACTGTGTCTACAGTTTGAGCAACGTGGCAGCAACTGCAGCCTCAGCAGTCGATGTCTCTATAGATGATGTGTTTAAAGACAGCACTGCACATACCAGTGCATGAAATCCTGCCACTCTGTTTGATGCTGCTGGCTTTGCAGAGATATGGACAAGGTGATATCCCCCAACATCCACAGCAACATTAGACATGGAGTAAAGAAGTCCACATCAGGAGGAGGACTGTAGTAAGTCACACACTTGTCAACCTGGAGTCTGTGGTTTGTGTCACGTTTGAGAGCTTTCTGTTTAACACTTTTGGGTTGTTTTCATTCAATGCCTCATTCTTTTAAATAGTAAGCACAGGGTTGACAGAAAATAACTCTTTTTGAGTTAAAAAACAACCTTTGAAATCAGAAAAGGGCACTGTTATTGCTGCATGGAGTAAAGCTTGCTTTCCAGCAGTGACAATACCAAAATGTTCAATGCCAAACCTCACAACATTTCAGCAGCCTGTAGAGGACTTCTCTGCTTTATTGTCCAGTTTAAATATTTATCAGAACTCAAATATAACACACTAAATATCTGCATCTTCATCTTATTATTGATGCAGAAACTGAAGTTGTTCCATTACTGATGGCATTCAGTGATCTGTAGACTTTTCAGCTGCAATATGTGCAACATTACTTCGGACGACAAGTCACGCCCTTTTGAAAATTATTTCACTCATAACATGAGTGAAATAAGGTCATGACTGACATACAGCACTATGCTGCAAAAGTATCGAGTCTTTTCTTATTTCTATACATTTCAATATGTATGTCGAGGTCTGGGCCATGGGGAGGCCAATCCATGACTGATAGTGTCCCATTGGAATTTTTTCTATCCCGACATGCTTTTACTGCATTGGCAATGTGTTTAGGATCTTTTTCATGCTGGAAATGAGGCTGTGGCCAGGAGGATTTCCAGATGGTACTGCATGGTGGATCAAAATCTGATGGTACTTTACTTGATGGTACGTGTTCACAATTCCATCAATTTAACAAAATCCCCTACAACACTGGATGAAATGAATGGTAAATGGTAAATGGACTGATTCTTATAAAGCGCTTTTCTACTCTTCCAGAGTACTCAAAGCGCTCAACCTCATTCACCCACTCACACCCATTCATTCAAGCACTTTATTCTAAACTTAGTGCTCTAACTAACATACACACACATTCATACTCCGATAGATGCATCGGAGAGCAATTTGGGGTTAGTATCTTGCCCAAGGATATTTGGCATGCAGACTAGGGGAGCCAGGGATCGAACCACTAACCTTCCAATCAGTAGCTGACCTGCTCTACCACCTGAGCTACAGCCACCCAATGAAATGAAGCCCCAAACAACACACCCTCCACTGTGTTTTATGCCTGTAGACACTAACTGAACTAAAACATTTCACATTTTTCATCACTTCTTAAGACATATCATCACTTCATTGCGAATGGCTTGTTGACAGCATCCCTTCCATCGAGACCCTTTCTGATAAGGCCTTTCAGTAATTTAACTGAAGAGACAAATGCACCTCTCAGGTCCCGTGAGCGCTATTTGCTGGATTTGTTCGTATTTCTCAAGGAGTTGACTTTTAGATACTGATACTAGATACTAGATACTAATCTGCTGTAGATAGATTTTCAGGCCTCTTTTGTCCTCAACTTGTCCAGTTCCATCAGATTTTAGGACACACTGCACACCATGAGATAACTTTTAATTGTTCTTTGGGAATCAGCCTATTTGTGCAAAAATAAATATTTCTCATAGATTCAACTAAAGAAATGGGAATATATTATGCATTTTTTTCATCAAATGCCTAACCATACGAATAAAGTGCTGAAAGATCAAATTTTAAATCAGTTTTTTGCTGACTTGTCTATTATGTGCAGATACAACACTGGTTCAACCACTAGAATTAGGTTTTAAAACTTTTAAAAATCCTCTGAATACAGTCAGTGTGGACTGGACTGAAAATGAATGAGAAAGAAGCCAATGTCCAAAGGAAAACTTTGAAGACCGTTCAGACAGCCTGGAGAACAACTGCTCAAGACCACTAAAAATAAAAAGAAATGAGGGGTAGCTCAAGACTTTTGTCCAGATCACTGTGTAGACGAAAAAGGATTTTTCCAAACGCTACTGCTGCAATAAACATTAATATCCTACCTTATGTATGAGGAATGATTATATTATATAGCACTCCCCATAACATTCCTATTGTACATCAAAATTAGCATTAACATTTGCCTCCTTAGATGCTTCCTTCCCCCACATTACATTACCTATCAATCAATTTTACGATGATCCTACTTTGCTGCGGTGCTTCACACTATATCAACCGTTTTTCCACACCCTCCTGTCCTATTCTCCTTTCATTAAGATTGCTATTAATGCACCTGCAATTGAGGCCACTGGATACTTACAGTGATAATGTAATGTAAGAGACTGGTATACACGCGGCCCTTTTCTTGCAGAGTTCATGTGGAGAAACACATCAACATGAGGACATTACAGTCTGAATAAATATTGGCCAGAAAACACACATCCTGTAGCTCTCATATACATGAAGACAGCTGGGTTTCTGGAACTGATGCTGTGAAAACACAATGCTAAGAAATCTGAGGCAGGAGGTTGATGGAAACCACAAAACACGGTAACTTTATAACTCCACTTACATACTGGTGAGAAAAAAAAACCTTTCCAAGCTACCAGTCACTGAGAACGCTGCCACCTACCGTAAGTTCTGTTCATCACAGTTTTATTTTATGTCCTTTGAGTGAGCCAAATGTTCACTTTATTCACTTAATCAGAAAAGTGAATAAATCGGTGCACAATGTCAACACGGTGTTGGCAACCTTGTTTTTGTATAAGAATATAACCAGAATACAGCCAGATAGCAGCCATTTAAGCCGATTCCTCTCTTGCAAAGACAATCATTGCAGCTGAATTGGGCTCATCAGTGCAGGCTGACTCTGATTTATTGCAATGTCTTAGAAATCTGTCTGCATTTATAAAGTAGACAGCAATTATTTGCAAACCTTCATCAATCTGTTTGGCAAGTTCAGGGTGTCTGTTTCCCTCACTCTGTTGTCACTCACTGTTTGCAAAAATACACCTCAGTCAACAACGCTGCGCTGTTCCATCAGTGTTTCGCAATTAGCGCTAAACTGGATCGATGAGTGCTACAGTAACTGCGTGCAAAAAGCCCTCCAACCCACCGCAACAACTTATTTGGCTCTTTCTCTGCAGGTGGTTAATTTTTCATTCTTCCATAATTGGTATGCTTTTGTCGTTTCTCTACAAAAAAATGTCCAGATGTTTTTTTTGGGGGTTTTTTTACTCTGCAAAACAAACTTGAAGTGGATGAAGTATTATACAAAGAGATTTCATTTTCAAAGATTTCATGTGCTTGGACAACACCATCAGATGTGATGCAACATTAATGAAACTCAGACGGTCAAGCAGCTTTCAGGACTTTCAAAGCAAGCACTCTCTCTTTGGGTGAAGGCTGCAGCAAAGCTTGTGTGATTGTGTTAGAGTTTGTCACAGCAACAAAATATTGCTACATACAGAAGTTACATAAGCTTAAAAATGTATTCTTCAACATTCATCTTTTAGTTTGACACTTCAAACGACTAATTAATTAATAGAAATGCTGACTGCACAGTGTAAGGACTATCTGCTTGTTATGTGCCATATTATTAATTTTTCAGGTCCCAGTTTTTCACTAACAACAGTGATGATTTGGAGGGTAAGTGACGTTATGTTAGGTCATATTTCTGATGTGCCCTTTCGTGGTAGCTGTAAAGCTCTAAAGGATGCTGGATGAGGGTTTAATTGTTCTTTAAAGACGTACACAGGAAGGATCAGTTAATGAGCTATAGGCCAGCAAACGTGACTGCCATCACATGACAGGAATAAGATACTGGACACAAAACAAAATCGCAGCCGGTGTCTCAGGTGACACCATGCATAACACATGGTTATTCATTAGGACGTTGCTGCATGGCCTGAATTTCTTTCTCCTCCCAAAAAAAGCACAATCCCGAGCACAATCTCCATAATTAAATTCTAGCTGTTCTGAAGCGTTAATACCAGCGTCTACAACACTACGAACCCCGGGGGTTTGAATATACACTGAAAACTGAAATCTCTGCGTTCCAACCAATTGCCTCAGTCCTGGAACACTTATTTTGAAATCAAACAATGGAGGTCAAAGTCGATATACAAAGTCTTGGCTTTATTATGAGCATGTTAATATAGTTAATAATATGTAGAAAGTTCATAGGCTTTAAGGTTATATGTCAAACCAAAGCACTGCTTTCAATATTGTATGCAAAATGATTTGCAGTCAGTGACCTTCTGTACTCTTGGCTCCACAGAGATCACGTAGCGTATCAGATATATTCACTGCGGCCTCCTTCAGATCTTGTTTGTTGTAGAAATATCTTTATTTGACTGGGTCAGCCAAACAAAGATATTGGCTGAAAAGTGCTATCATTGCATATATGCACTATTTCATGCCCAAACTAGTATGTAAATAGTTACTTTTGAAGCCTTGGAGTTTAGGTTGAGATGGACAAAAGTACGTTAATTTTTGTTTCTTTTTTTTTCCTGTATGTTAAACCTGCATTCATTATTTGATTCTGAGCTCATTTTATTCTGAGCTGAATGTCTCCAGCTTCAGGGAAATGTACAAAATGAATAAAAAATGAATTAAATGAAGCCTAATAAGATTTAAGCTACCTTGCAGTTAGAAAGACCCTGGTAAGTGACTAATGTGTACAGGGATTTTTCTTTTTCTTTTTTGTTGTTTCCTACTTGACTAACCTTGTGCTAAATGCCCAGACAACCAAATTGGGCAAACATGTCAAAACACAGCATTAAAATTCAAAGGCAAAGGCGCAGGTTTGCAATTAGTAACCTGGCTGACTCTTCCAATGTTTGTGGGTGGCTCGTCTTGCTTTGTTTTAACCCTCTTATTTATAATAAGAGTGTCTTCCCATCAGAGCAGAAATGTGGGGAGTTTAGCTGAGCGAGTCTACAATGGCAGGGATGGTGTGGGAGGATGGCAGTCTCTGACTACAAATGAGAGCGCACACAATGCACAGCCTAATCCGTCACACATGTAATGAGCACGTCCCTGCTTTGCACCCTTAAGAACACGCGC